>CALYOO010000101.1:0-48785 GCA_945261195.1 Cryptosula pallasiana
AAACTCGCTTTCATTTAAATTTTTCTGATCTTTTTGGGGGTCAAGGTCATACAGGCTCATTGCGCTTCACTTTCAGTGTCATATCTGAATTCAGCACATTTTGTTCGGTATAATTCCTGAACTTTAGGAAGATTTGGAGATATTTTTTTTTTTTTCAAAATGGCCGACTTATGGGGTCAAAGGTCATCTGGGGCGGCCGGAGTCAGTTTGCGTCTACATATTTGAACTCAGGAAACTGGAGTTGGTCTGAATACTAGTTTTTACAAAATCTGGAAGAAACTGAATTTTACCACAATATTGACCTTTGGAGGTCAATGGTCAGGTTAAGGCCATGACAGGTATTTCATTTAGTGATATTCTGAACTGCCATGTCCAAATTTCCAGCTGACACAATTTTCATTGTATTTAAAGAAATCTTAATTTTTTCATCATTTTTTTCCCATGTGTACTAATTCAAATAAACAGACCCATGTCCCAAGTACAAAAGGAAGAGATGCTGCACAATGGTGAGGAGTCGAAGTCAGCAGACGCTGAAGCAGAACAGCATAGTGACGAAAAGGATGAGTGTTCTCAACCAAATCATGAGACCTGTCCAGGTAAAAAAAATTTTATTTCAATCACCAAAATAGATAGGCTTTAGATTGCTCTCAGGTAACCATTTTCCGTGGTAATGCATCTATATGTGATTTTAGCTTAATTCCGTTCAATAGAAACAATCATAGGTTAGTTAGAATTACCTGATCAAGCGCACATGCTAAGCAAAAGATTTATTCTCAACTTAATTCCAGAAAAAATTGCTGAAGCTGATGAAGATTCAAGTGATGGAGGAAATGGTGAAGCTGAATCAATTTCTTCAGGTAAGCTTTTTAAAATCAGCAGTGGGTTTCATATCATCTATCTACGAGAGACTACAAACTGTTTGAAAGTTTTAAGTACCGGATTCTACTGTTGTTTTAGATAGTAGTATTAGAGAGCCTCCAACCTACGCATTGTGTGTATCAGGTCAGGGCACTCTCTCAGAACAGGAGTCTACATTTACAGGGACAAGTTCCAATGTTTTGCCAGATCCCATATGCAGTAGTACACCAAAAAGTTTGCACCATCAAGGTAAGTTGAAGTGAAAATGCAGACTGTGTGCTGAAAAAATGCGGCATTACATCATGCATGCAATGAATAATTTCTAAGTTAATGATTAAACTGACCGTTAATTGATACCACGTATCAATGTAACGTACTTGAAAACGATGAAAAGCCTTGTCAAATCCAGCTGTCAATCCACCTTTGACCTGCTGTCATTACACAAACATGTGCCTATGAAAACCACACTAATTGGCAGCTCAACCACATAGCCTGCACATTCTGTTATACAAATACCTAATCAGCGCTGTAAGATCTGACTGACTAAGAAATGCTCTAATAAGTACAAAAAGGCTTTTGTGAATAACAATGTAAGTTTGAGGAATTTTTTACTCAAGGATATCTGCTCATTTTGTTTTTTTTAAAAGCTAGCAAATTTTTATTGCAGCCCTTTCGTCAAAAGATAACTCTGCTGTACTTCCTGATTTTGAAAGCACCCCAAAACAGAAGACAAGAAACAAGATATGTGACTTAAGATGGTAAACCTTATGGAATATTGCTCTCTATTCAAATTTTAACAGTACATCAAACAGGTCATCTCAAAAGAAAGCTACTTCAAGTTGTAATTCTTTTGTTCCAGTTTGATAAACCAACAGAGAACTGACTATATCTTGTTACTAATTAATAGAAACGCTTTCTTTTTCATAAGAAGTGTTGAGCAGGCATTTATCACCAGAAAATGTCAGAAAGCTGATTCAGACAAGAAACAACTTTAAGAGAAGGCCTTCTAGCTTTCCTCTGAAGTCCTGTTACTTAAATCAAAAGAAGATAGCATTACCTACGCTATTGAGAGCTAAAAAGGCCTGGACAAAAAATGAATGCACTGGAAATTGCACACATTAAAAGAATAGGAGTTCTCCCAAGCAATGAGTCAGCTAGTAACCACATAATGAAAAACCTTGAGTTAGCTAAGTGTCAAAAGGAACTGAAAATTGTGAACAGGTTTATGTAGCAAGTGCAAAAAAATCACTCAAAAAATGTTTACACTATTGAAAGTAATATCAAATTAAAGAGAATTTTTGGCTGATTCTATTGATACAAAGTTTGTTCCCATAGCTAGCTAGTATTTTGGAATTTTGAATCAGTTTTTAAAAAATGTACTCATAGCTAAAAAAAATATTGCATTTCTGTCTCGACCGCAAAGATGTTCGTTACGCGCAGCACGGTTCGCTGTATCATACATAGATACATATAAACGCTTATTATTATTATATATATTACAACATTCTACTAATGATAATAATAATGCACAAATAATAATTGTTATAATAATACTATAAGCAGACTGTCAACTATCCTTATTTATTAGCTACAGTTTTTTGTTTCACATTTCTTTGACTAAAATTATTATGCACGGTTAAGACAAGAAGAAAGAAAATGAAGAAAAAAATACTTGATATTGATTACTATATTAATAAATATTAATAATCAAATTCAAAGATGGTTAGAAAAAGTGTAATTAACCAAACTGGTTTTATTATAAACTACAAATGAAAACAAAACACATAAGAAGTAGATGCTCAGATTAGCCATGAACCCAGCAACTATCGTAATAACGTAGCCAGTTTTTTATTTTATATAATCATTAGAGGGGGAGTTCCGGCGCCCGCATTGTCTTACTACATTGTGATACAGAATATTACACTGTAGCCTATTGACGATCGAAAATAAATTTTTGGTTGTTTTCTGAAAAAACTGTCAGAATGTAAACATCAGTTAACCAATTACCAAAAATAATGTACCAACGTGTAGAAAACATATTTTTGAATAACATATAACATTTTTGAATGACATTTATATTGCAGGATGGCATTTCAGGACTGGACAGATTTTTGATGAAGTTTTAGAAGTTCGAGCTCAAATTGCGACTTTCACAGTGAATCTTGGATGTTTTCCTATAGGCCAAATTTACCGAAATATGATTTACTACCTGGTGATGACCTAACTTTTATAATAGGAGCCTTAGTTCAAAAAATATTTAATTTTTTCCTGAGAAGGGTTGGTCAACATGTCGTTGGACGTTTTCATATACTGAGGAATTTGACCGGTCACGTGGTACACTACGATACTTTTTGTTCATGCATTTTTGAATTAATGAACGTTGTATGAGCAATTTTTATGATGAACTCCTATTGCTTTGTTTCAATGTATACAATGCATTTCTGTTCACTTGCTATCATAAATATATTTGAATGTAAAACGTAAGTACTCACCCACTAGTGTAGCAGCTTTTTGTGATTGTCAGCTGGCAGCAGAGAGCTGACAGTTGTTATTGGTTGAAGCGCCAATCAAATAATAAACAATAGCTATAGCAGCAGTGAATGAGACAAGAAACCACAGCCTATATATCGCTCTCACAGGCTCATTTAAATGATGAGCATAGTAGCCAAACTACCAGAGGAAGCAATTATAAAATTTACTTTTGTTTAGTAATTTGAGTGGAAAAAAGATGTGAAAAACTATAAATATCCAGAAAGAAAAACTAACACATCAAAGAAAACCATCTACAAGAAAATTGAACCCGGTTATTTTAATAAAGTTATGAAAGTGGAAGGCAAATTTTCTCTAGTAGCTCTAGCAGCAATCGATTGCCAGTTAAACAGCAGTCAGGAAGGCATTTGCTCTACTAACAAAAAACAGCTTAGAGCATAGCAATTGATCATCAAAAGCAGTGTTTATATTATTGTAGCAAACAAAACAACAAAGTGGGAGAGATCTAAAACATAAAAAAGTCTATAACAAAGAAATACAGAAAGTATAACTTGAAACTCTTCATCATTGTACAAAATGAAAGTTTTCTCAACAACTGATGATGAGAATATAACTCCTGAGCTGCAAAATAGGCAAAACCATTTAACTCACTGTGATGGACAGATAGCCAGAGACATTCAGTACATGAATGTGTAACAGAAATTACTGTTTACTTCTTTTTGGCTTTGCAACAGACAATTTGTTGCAACTCAATCCTATCGGTTGGGGTTGTGCTCCCAAAAAAAACTTTCAGCAGCTCATAGCATCAATTAGTTTCGGATTTTGAATTATTTTTTGCAAGGCAAGTTAGCCTAGGTTCTTCTCCTTTTCTAGACACACTAAGTTTCGTGGTTCCTATACTCATCCAAGCCCTGAAATAATTTTCATTTGAAACTCAGTTGCTTGGCTTACCATAAAAATTTCTGTGGTTGACCAAGCTGTGCAATAAAGTTTACGACTATTTTTCTCCGTTGTCTTATAACTTCAAGTGCTTTATATTGTCATCAAATGAGTAGAATTTTGTCCTCTATCTGGCCATGTTTGATTTTCTAGCTTTCGGACAATAGTTTTTTGTTCTAACTGGCAACTTTTACAGTGACCTCTGCAAATTGTATCTAAATAATACCGAAAAAGTTCTCTCTCTGAATCAAAAGATAGTGTCCGTTTTGACAAACAAAACAATAATGGCTAGATTTGGATAGAGCAGACCTTTATCTAGTACAGGTTGAGATTAATAGGATGTAAGTACAAATGTTTATTTTTAATGATTTTCAAAGTTGCTCAATTTTTGCCAAAAGCGCCTGGTATGCAGGCCTAGTTAATCTATTTAACATGCGGTAATGATAGTGTTAAGCTTTTCATTAGACATGAAATTGATTGTAGTAACAAACTGCAGAAAAATTTGTCAATCAATAAGATTTACATGTATTACATAACAGCTTTTGAGCGCCTTGAGCAATCATGTTGTTGTTTTCATTTACAGTTTATTTCTTGGATGGAATAAGGGTTCAACACAACTGGTCCCAGTGCTCTAACAGCGAAACAGTAATGACTGCGGTGTCCACTTGACACACCAAGTGTGAGAGTACTTCAGGTGAAAATTATGATTGATAATTTCAGATCATTACCCTACACTTGAGCATCAAAAAATGTCCCAAATATGTTTCAGGTTTTGGGTCAACAGCAGTCAACATCATTTGGCACTTAAGTGCTATGCTCAATGGATAGCCACCATCTATCTCATTCAGCTCAATTACTGGAAACAGTTTTTTACCAGACTGAATTACATACCAGGATACTTTCAGATTTGCTGTTTAATTTGCTCCTTCATCCTTGTTTGTTTTAAATGCCTTTGGAAGAAAGAAAGCATATCAGTTCAAAAGCTGAAATGAAATCAATACAGAAATGGCAATAATTTTTGCAATTTAAAATAAACAGGAAATACGCATTTCCTCCAATACAGTGACCATAGACTTTGGAAATTATCCATGACTGTATAACTGTAACGCCAATGCCAAATACGATAGTTTACACGAACTCGTCTTAGAAATAAATCTGACTGAAGGGCTCGGAGATGATATCCCTTGCACTTATTTGGAGAGTTCTTGTTTGGGGCATACGAGCCTACATGAGAACTGATGAAAGTTTTTAGCCTATTTTCATTATCAGCTGATAGGATCAATTACCTCAAAATCTTGCGACTCCTGGCATATGCCTCTTATTGGCGCTATCCCCATTGGGGTGTTCTTCATCAGCCATAGCGCCCAACTCTAAATTGTCATGCATCATCAAGTTAGTTGTTGGTTAGACCACCAGTTTAGCAAGACCAATTGCTCACCTAGGCTATAGTCTGGCTTGAGTCAAAAATTGATTGCACAACTGCACTTTCGCCAAATTATTTTTAATGAGGAAAAGTTTTTAAATCGTTTCGAGAAAAAATATTCCAAGTTGGCCTCTTTTGATTTTTTAATCGTTGTGACTGATCAGGTACTATGTTTATAACTGTCATTCATTTATTTTCAGATTGGTTGGCGTGTTCTGCATGACGTACCAGGTCTACATTTACTGCACCGACACCAAATTGCAACATAACTAAATAACAATTTACATTAAAAGTTGTAACTTTTCAGCTCAAAAATTTGGGCTCCTCCGATCATAAACAAACTTCCCTTACTGATGCTCAAATGTTTTTCAATTACTTTTTATTGATATTTTGCTAATTCCTACCGGTTCTCATTTTGAGCAGAAGCGTGCTTGAAGTACATCAGGTAAGCATGGAGTCTTGTGGTCACCATGGTAGTACAGTGGTGTGGAGTTACCCTTAGGTGTTTCTGGTGTACGTGAGGCATATTTTCGTAAAATGTTATTATGGCTACCCTGATTGGCTGCACTAAGGATGTATATGACGGTGCGCTGCCGTTGCTTGGTGTCATGACGGTGAAGAAACCACTACGGCTGCTACTACCTTGCCAGTGGTATTACATGAATCTGTCGATCCTGATGGTACTTGGTGGCCCCTGCTACTGTTTTTGGCTCTGTTGACTGTGTTGCTAGTGGCTGTTGGAGTATGTGTGCGGCGATGGGGAAGGCGTGCGCACTGCCGGAGGCCAGTGTTCTTGGCACTTGTTGGCAGTGATCGTGAGGAGGATGATACGTCTAGAGAGTCAGTGTATTTTACTGGTCTGTTTGTCCATTGACGGCTGCTTTTGTTAACAAATACTACTCTGTGCCCACTTGTCCTGGGTTTTGGTACTTGGGGTATATCATTTCAACTATAAGTATGCAGAGATTAAGTTCCATGGGAGCGACCATTTCAGCATATGGGGACAATCAAAATAATGTTATGTACACTTCATGTGGAAAACTCAAACAGAAACGATTAAAATAATAAATGGAAAATGGGAAACAGCAGTGATTAGCATGCGGTGATACGGGAAAGAATTGGCAGCAAACATAGTTGATGTAAACAAATGAAAGCAACCAGAAATTGTGACAAGCATGTTTATAGCCTTGTCGATATGTATTTATATAAGTAAACATAATAATGGTTAACACCTGGCAATGAAAATAACTACTACAAAAGGCTATTAAGCTTATGAGACCACAAACTAGATAGCACAGCAGTGAGTCACACACAGGGCTGAAAAGCAGCCTTTAATAGCTGATAATAACAGGTCAATGGCATAGACTGAGAGCAGTAAGGCCAGAGCAATAAATACTTGAAAACAACACTGTAATAACACATATGAAAAGCCCATGAATTGGTGGATGCATAGAGCAGGCTGTCTGACTTGTAACTACAACCAACCCTGGCTGGCCTACTCATATATGGATGAAGTGACCATTTTGGGTGTAGTCACCCTAACATATTTTATTTCAGGCACAGCGGTAAGATGGCAGTGAAAACATTGTACATTAAATAAACTATCAGTGTTATGCTTCTACTGAAACCAAATTGTTCTTCTAGTCAGCATGGCATGTCATACATGCAAAACCTATGCAGCTATAACCACACACTAACAACTAATAATTTGAAATGTTTTACAATTAATTTGATGTTTGTTTACGATTGTTCATAATTGTTCAATATCTCAACTGTCGTGTCTGCGTAGTAGTTTGGGACAAAAATCATCAGCATGAAGTTTCATTTGCTGACAGATCAGACTGTGTGTAGTGATAAAGCCCACATAATCACAGGAAACATGAGTGATAAGTTTTGGCATAAAATCAATCAGTAAATCAATGACAAATACCCCAGACAAAAGATGGCTGTGAGAAAATAGCTAAGTAAAGCTGAATCAAAGAAGTAAATTGTGTAATAAGAGTTCTCAACAATTAGCGATGCATTCTGACACAGTACTTTTAAACCGAAATGAGTTTTTCACCAACCTTCGTGCAAAGCTCCTAACATATGGATCACACTCTTTCTTTGCACTTTAGCAACAATCACAATATCCCAAAAACATTGACAGTTTAAAAAGTAAGGTCGTTGTAGTTGTCAACTTGGCAGAAAATTTTACATGCGTGCACCAAGAGGAAGCCCAGTACGCTTATTACAATCATACACAGATAACCTGTGTGTGCTCGTGCGTGTGTGGATGGAGAGCTGGTGCGGGATTCAGTGATATCCATTAGTGATCAGTTCAAACATGATGTCGCAACAGTTCAGACCTTCATGTCACAGCTTGTTGAGCATTTGAAAATGCAGTTGTCAAAGATGTTTATTTGGAGTGATGGCTGTGCCCGGAAAATTCAAGTCCGAACGGCCATTTGCCGACATTGCTAATTGGTTTGCAACAGATATTCTAGTTAAATTTCAATATTTTGCTTCAGGCACTTTCAAGAATGCTAGTGATGGTGAGAGCAGAGTGATCAAAACGAAAACTTTATACCTCATGGTTGCCAATCAAGTGACAGTAGATTGTTGCTGGTTTTGCTGAAGCTGCAAAAAGCCTATTTCACTGTGATTGATGGTAAAAGTCTGCGGCATGTTTATCTGGCATCTGCGAAGCAAATCGAAAGCACCCAAAATCTTTAGGTTTCCGCAAACCAATTAGAGGTTCACAAGGTATTCATGCACTTTGCGCACCCAGGCGTGTAACTCTTTGACACATTTCTGCTTCTCATTTTTGCACGGGTTACCAGGAAAACGCACCTGTTCCAACAGTTTGACAATCCGCAAAAGGGTAGTAGTGTTCAAAAGTTTGTTCGAAAAAACGAGTCTCATTGCTAATCCGCTAGGTAGAAAATGTTCAGAGCTCTGCTTTTTTATAGCTGCATTTTGGCAACCGCTTTTGTTTGTAGTGCACGCACCACAACTCTATCCTTGCAGATAAGCCTGCAGCAATTGCTTTTCTGGTAGCTTTGTTATCTAAAATTCTATCTGACTAGTCGTTTCTGTACACTGGTCTCTACTGCATAAATTTTGTCAACGCTTGAAATGTTTTTCGTTTAATTTTCTGCCTAATTTTTCCAAGTGATACAATCATATCAATGTAAAATGTAACAACAAAAAAGGGCTTTCAAGGAGTTATTTGGCAATTTTTCATGGGGCTTAGTGGGGCTTAGCTGGAGTTGCATCCCCATTACACCTGTTAGCCAAAGCTAACCTCTCAGGGCGTAGAAAGGTGAATTACAGTACATCCCATTGGTGCTGTTCACCTGCCTAGACAGTCAACAAAGAGTGGCCTTGTGATTTTGATGAGACTGGGTTATAAACATATTAGCTCTCTGTCCCCTCTGAAGGCTATCATCAGCAAGTTCTGCATCTAGTCCACAATTATCATGACATGACATACTTGGTTTCATTACCAGTTTTAGATTTGGTACTAAGGTTCATAAGCATTTTTACTTACAGGCTAGATATTAAAATTTCAAAAATTTGCTGACATTACCTAAAAATTTTCTCAAGCCATGTGAGCTAAAGAGATTTGTCGAGTTTTCACATATAAACTTTTGCATCAGCAAAAACTCTTTTCAAATGATATGCTAGTAAATGGTAGTTATAATTACATGGGTTTTTTCAATAAAGTTCATGGAGGCACATTTTTTGTAACAAATGGATGGCTGCCAGTTTTACTCTTAAATTTTAGGCTGCAATTAAAAATTTTACTGCTAAACCCTATCACCTAGGGAGGGTTTATAGTAAGTTTGCCAGCAAAAATTGAAATTTAAGAGCCCATTATTACCTGACGTGTTTAGCAGTAAATGTAGTTTCACCTTGAATTTCTTATTGGCAGCTTGTGAGAGAAATTTTGTTTTGACTGATTGATGCTACTGTGACATCCAATGATAACCGGGAAAACCTACCCAAAAACAGCTGTCCTTTAGCTATTGACAAGCATAGCCCAACAGTTGAGTGGTGCTTTTGTCACCTTCTTTAATTCGTTTAATTTAATTTCTTCAAACTATGTTTTTTTTGCAAATACCAACAGATTTCCTTATACTGCATTACATATTATACAAAACCATTTGGACATCAGGTCAAAAATACAGGCTTCAGTGTTTCTGTTTTTCATCATAGGAATATCAAAGGGTCTTATTAGCAAAGTTGAGCATTTTCTTCATTTGTTTCAAAAGCAAATCATTCGAATAAGAACTATTAGTGTTCAAAATGATGAGCATTTATCCATTATGACATGCATGCAGTCTTTGTCAAATTCTGTAAGCAAATTGTTGTTCATATTGGCATTTTTGCCTTAATGAAAGGCTAGAATTCAAGCGCAACATCCCTTGCTGTTCCATAAAATTAGGAATGCAGGCACATTTAAAACCATATATTTTGATGTAGCTAAAAACAATTGGTGTCTTTGTAGACAGAAAATGGAAATATTAGCTTTTATCACAGATTTGTCATACAATTATTCTAGGTCTGTCAACACTCATCTGAAGAGTTGCTGCAATATCTCTGGCTTTTTTCTCAAAGCAGTAAAAAATAAATTTTTAAATAGCAGGAACGCAACACATTTGTTAAGATTTCATAAACTAATTTTTTCACTGTAATGAAACCATGCCATCAAGTTGATGTCATACATTCATTTACTGCTACCTCATATGTATGGTTCCAGTTATAAATATACAAAGGCTAAAGTTTGTAAACAACTAATCATAGGCTGACTTGATCAAAATCCGCCAAAAATTTGCAAACGAGCAAAATGCTAGCTACACATTGGTGACTCACCAATGGCTATGTCGTTGCTCAGCTAAGTATTTGCCAGCTACTGTAGCTTTACAATAAAACCATGGTACTTGAAGCTGGTTGCAGTTTAAATGGGAGTAGACAGCTGACACGGTGATGCAGCATTTTGAAGTAGCTCTACAAGTCTGCGAGTTAATGGAAAACTTCAACAATACAAACCATTAGAATCAGCGTTAAAACACCTATTCCATGTTATTTTATACATTGATGTGATGATATCACTCCAATGTGAACTTTTGCAGGCCGACCCGACCGAGTTGTTTCGACCACAGAAGTAGATGCTGTAGGAAATGGAGGCACAATTTCAAAGCCTGACACTTCGGTTAAATGCTTCTTATGATTAATTAAATAGTGCACCATACCATTGTGCTTTATTGAGAAATAGTCATTTTCTATTTTAGCGGATCAGAGGAGGACTGGCAAGGAAGCTGGCAGGGACAGCAGTTGATGCTGGCAGACACAGACTGATAGATATTGCTTTGATATGATCTCACTGTATTGTAACTATGTAAAGTGTAGAAATGAAGAATACTTTCGTTACGATAAAATGTTGCTGGACTTAAAATACATAGCTGTTTTTGATTGCTAGAGTGCCTGCTGGCATTTCAGCGTACGAAGCTGTATTGCTCACTTGTATAAATAGATTGTTTCACTATACAGTGAGACACTTATACTTGATACATAGTTGAGATAGGGTGTTGAGTTACAATAACAGAATTGCCGGATAGATGTTTAACCTGTAAACATGGTTGTTACACCGGCCAACAGTTACAATCAATCACAGTAAATTGAGCATAAAATATAACCCCATCATAAAACGGAATGGTTTCTTTTTTGTTGTCATTTAGTGGCAATGTAACTCAGTGACCTAGTATATAAATGGGAAGTTGTCAATAATAATTATTATTTTTGCTTATGGGGTTATTCGGAATTTAATTCATTATTACTATTATTAATGGCCATCATGACAATTTTATTATTATAATACACTGCTTTATCAAATATTATTTTACTTTAAGTTTTTGGTTGATTTTTTTTGGGGGGACAAGAGACATTCCGTTTACCTTTACCTTGGAATGTTTTTCCAGACATCAAACACTTAAAAACTTGAAGTAAAGAAAGTGCCTCAGTTGTTGGACAACAGTGTGTTATAGTGTGTGGCTACAGGGATCTACTACACCTGCTGTATATTTTTCATCAATTGATTTGTCAATGGTGTCTTCCATCAACTACTACTACCCTTCAATTTTAGCTGAGTGCTGCGTTTTGTGCTTTGTCAATCAATAGCATGCAGTTTTCACCCCAATTATAGATGTCAACAAAGAGAAATATTTTTTGGTCCAATTGTAATATTAATAACCCGAAGTGCAATAAAATAAAACTTCTTTAAACTCAAAACTTATCAAAGTGTTAGGGTGGAACAAAAAAAGAAAATTTGCTTTGCAGATAACAGAAAGCGGGTTATTCGGCTCATTTGCGAATAAGTTTTATGGCCTGGAATGCTCTGCAAAGCCCATGCCAGCAATGAATTTTGCAAAATTTTGCGCTCGCGCAGGCTATAAGCAAGTGAGCGGTGCCCGCACCCCATTCCTCCCCCACACCCCTCCCCTTCCACCCAATGGCAGGACCATTTTCAATGCCTTGGATTCAGCCCTAACCCATATAATGACAGACATGTATTTTTTTCAGGCCATGAGGGTACTAGTTGATTCAAGCAGCAAGTGTTTTATGAAATGGTCAAGTTACTAACAGAATATTATGCTTTATCAAAATAAAAAGGTATGCTGATGGAACTTTATCATTTGCTGATTGACTTTCTATTATATTATAATAACAATGAGTGTGGTAAAAGGGCCAAAAAAGCATAAAAAAAGGATCTGGTCTGTTGGATTCATGCAGTCATTTGTTTGAGCAGGATAATACCATACATACTGCACTTCATAAACTGAAAAAAAGGAAAGCGCTACATAAAAAGTTTGAATCCTCACAAATTGTGTCCAAGATAGAACTTGAAGAACACAAGAAAAATCAACAATTTTTCGTGGATTCTGGTACAGCAACATATGAGATTATAAAACAAAGGTATGAAAACCATATGCGTAATCAAGGTCATCAAGTGTCAAAAAAGTCACCAAAGACAAGGCAAAGTATGACGTTTCATTCCTACTTACAATCAAGGAAAAGAAAAACAGTAAAGTCATCTATGCAACAAACTTTTACAACACAACAATAATGCTATTTTTCAAACAGAATCTTATTTGTGGACACATTTATTAGTCAATATCATTCACGAATGGAGATCATATCACCATCAGCAATCAAACAATGAAATGAAAACATTCAATCATCCATTACTTATATTGTTTCTTCCCAACACAGGCCAACTGTGAATGACACTCAGAGCGTTGAAAATTTTGCCCCAGTTCCCAGCTATTTTTCTGGGACCAACAAAGAATCACAGTATACTCATGCATCACAACAGCCTGCTATCAGCGCTGATACAACAACTGAAGGATGCGATTCATGTCAGAAACTAAGTGATTTTATACAAATTCTCTTTTGAAAAGTTGAATAACTATAAAAACTGGTGGCAAATCAAAACCGACTAATTATGAGCATGGAGAGCAGTCAGTTGAAAATAAAACAAGAATTCATCAAAACTTCTAGCTACTTTGACAGCAAGTTTGATTCACTTCATCAACATGTAGAACAGCCAAATACCACACATAAGTAGTATGTGAAATGGCTGATCTTGACCAGTTTTTTCGCCCTTGGATATTTGATCATAAAAAGTCCTAATTTTGATGGAAATATGTAAATTTCTAAAGTTGCATATTTTTCCAAAGCGAAACTGTGGAAAAATGATAATGAAGAAACAGAACACTTTTGGGGTTTGGTGTATACGGCTGTCATATGACACGGGACTACAGGACAATGTGCCGGTCACGCTTGCTTGTTGTAAAACACCGCTCCTTTATTATATACAACAAATTCTTTAACTATCAATCGGGGTCAAAAAGTAGGACATTGAGATTGACAGATAGTTAAAGATAAACAAATATAATAAATGTCTACTACTAAATCGCTTCGTGAGGAATATGAGAGGGCGCTGAAGCTAAATATAGATAACTATAAAGAAATGAGCAATGATGAATTAGAAAATGAGATTCTTAGTGAAATATTTGATAGGGATCCATATGAGGTAAAGTCTGACATAGCTGTTCTCATGTATGAAGACAAGGAAGACAAGGAAGACGAGGTTGAGGACGACGACATGACTTATGAAGAAAGCTTACAAATCGAAATACAGAGAATTATTTGTGAGGAAAACTATGATATTTGGGCATGTCTTAAAGCATCAAATAAATTTACATGAGAGACTCACTTTTAATTATTGAGGCTTAAAGGTTTGTTGTATAATAAATAATGCCACACACAATCAATGGAATCACTTTTGGGAGCAGCTCAACCCGCAGCCGTGCAAAAACTAAGCGAATTGCCACAGCTAGTACCACACATGTACAAAACCTCGGATCCAAAGCCTACTAGATATGGAAGCTTTGTAGCTACTGTTTTTAATGAGAATACCAATGAAGAATGTAAGGTTTACCTTCCCAAGTACGTGTTTGAATGTGCATTGCCGGGTAAACAGTTTATTTACTGCGGACTCGTAAAAAAGACTGATGGTAGTGGACATTCCTACCACGATGTTAAATGGGCCTAACTGACTTTATATTTTATAATCCAAAAATTGGTTATAAAATCAGTTAACCAAATAAAAAATCCGTCGACCAAATAAAAAATTCGTCGACCGAATAAAAAATCAGTTAACCAAATAAAAAATCTGTCGACCGATCAGAAAATCGGTTAGCCAAATAAAAATTCCGTCGACCGAATAAAAAATCAGTTAACCAAATAAAAAATCCGTCAACCTATTTTAAAAACCGTCAACCAATAAATGGATAAACTAAAGGAAATATACTATTCTCCAGCTGGTTACCAGAGGGGTACAATGGCTGCTGGAAAATTAAAAAAGAAAGTTCCTGAGCTTACCAAACAAGAAATTCAACATTGGCTTGATCGTCAACCAGTTTACCAGATCTATAAACCAAAACCTAAGCGCATAAAATTTCCTCACTACACTCAAGATCAGCCCAACCACACGCACCAGATCGATCTTTTAAGCCTGCCGGTCGATAGCAAATACAAGTATGCGTTGACTGTGGTAGACATTGCTTCCAGGTATAAAGAAGCCGAGCCATTAAAAAGTAAAACTGCTGTTGACACTGCCAATGCCATCCAACATATATACGAGAGGTCACCACTTGACTATCCCAAAGAGATAATGAGTGACAAGGGTCGTGAATTTATGGGTGTGTTTACAGAGTTGATGAAGAAGCATGATGTAAAAATTGTAAGATCTCTAAATAAGAAAAAGGTAGCCTTTGTCGAACGTTTTAATAAAACGTTGGCGGAGCGTTTGTTTGCGCATCAGTACGATAAAGAGATTAAAGATAAAAAGACCAACCGCGAATGGGTGAGCAGATTGTCTGGCGTTGTGACCGCGATAAATGGCGAAGAAACAAAAATGATTGGTATGAAGCCCGCGGAGGCAATAAAACTCGAAAGCGTCAAACAGCCAGAGTACAATGATGTATCTGAGCCTTATCCTATAGATACTTTGGTACGCTATCTGTACAAGCCGGGAGAAGAGCACAATGACACCCGATACAGAGCGACTGATACGATTTGGTCGGTAGATGTGTATGACATTGACGAGATACATTCGTGGGAGAATCAACCTTCTCTGTACACGCTTCAGGGTATTGAAGAGAGAACGTTTACGAAGGAGCAGCTTCAGGTAGTACCACTGGATACGGAAGGTTTAAAACTACAATAAATGGAAAAACATCTTCCAACCCCACCCGATGGTGGTGTGCAAAGATATAAGAGGGTAAAAGACATGAGAACTGATATTTCATCGTTAATTGTCAAGAGAGAGGAATATTGTAGAAAATATGGCAAGGCTGTGAGCAATTTAGAAAACGTGTCGACGGTATTTTCATCGCTAGCTGTGATACAATCGACAACTGGAGTAGTGACTACTTTTACAGTCGTAGGTATGCCAATAGGTACCGTGTTGACTGTTTTAGGGGCGGTGTCTGGATTGATATCCCTAACTCTTACCCCAATTACCAAGCAATACAACAAGAAAAAGTTGAAACACGACGAGAAACACACGATATTGCGCGTTGGTATGAGTGAGATAGACCGAAAACTATCTCGCCATTTAGTTGATAATTTTATAGATGAGGACGAGTTTGATGAAATTGTAGATGAATACAATAAAATCAGACAGAAACTGGCGGAGTATGACAAAATGTAATTTTATACACCTAGATGTATAAAATTATGTAAAGATGGTGGCCAGCAAGACTTTCGCGTCTTTCAATTTTTGCACGGCGTAGTTTGCAACACCAATCTCCCCGGCTAGCATGCCAACGCTAGCTGGTTTCATATCTAGAGGTCTATCCTTGAAACCCATCACCTTTAGTCCCATTCTAGTGGCGATTACTCCCACTGCCATCAGAGCGCCGTTGTACAGCGCGTTACCGTTATCTTTTATATTAGCGCTTGCCATTTATTATACTAAAATTTTCTATTTTTTTTGTTGGAATTTGCCTGTGGTAATTGTGGAAGCTGCGGCTGTGGCTGCGCTTTTGACTGCGGTGCGGGTACAGATATTCTTGTGATCTTAGGATCCTCCCTTTTTATAACCAGGTACACGATACCGAGAACAAAGCTCCCTCCGAGCACGTACTTCCAAATACCTGATTTTTTTTCTACATCTTTTTTTACCAGCTGCTGTTTAGGCATCTCTGGTGTTTGAGTTAGTTCATCGCTGAATTTTTCTTCGAGACCCTTACTGAGTGGTTTTGCTTCCACCTCCTGAGTTGTTGCAACTTTCGTCCTCTTCGGGTTCTTGGTTATCTTTGGATCTGACATTTATTGTACCGTAATCTATGCTGGTCGCTGTAGTAGCCAATATCGACAACGGAGCTAGGTAACCGCCCCAATCATAATATATGGAGGGGAAATAATTTTTAATAGCGGCTTTCACAAAAACGTCGTTACCTATTGTTTGTTTAAACTCTTCCTCGTTGGTAAGTGGTGCAAACCTAGCAATCGCCTTTACCCACCCCTTGGCAAAAAATTTGCAAACTTCATCACCCACACCATCCACTATCCCCTGCTCGTGTTTTAGGTATATTTTTTTGACTTGGTCGTCTGACATTTTACTAATGTCTTCCTCCGTATTTACCCGGGCCTTGATTAACCTCTCGCGATACGTACTGACATTACCATCGGACTGTTTTGGGATTGCAATAATCGACTCCATTTTATTATACCTCAAAAACCTCCGCCCTGTCAAGTAACACTTGAGGATTATTATGCAGCATAGAAAGAAGAAGACCGATCCGGTAAAGTAGAATATTTGTTCAATCATTTTCCCTTGTCGGTGTTGACAAACAGCATAAATGTATTTACCAACCCTTTTTTTTATCTCGTAGTGATGCTCGGAAGGTATAATGTCGTTTTCACTAGTGAGAGTCTCGAAAGATTTTTTGCAGTTATTTTTAGTAATCAGTACCCAGTGTACATTTTTTCTAAAATCTTTGGGAGCCGATATTTATCTCTGCGTTATGAACCAGGTTGTGAGGTTCGAGTGTCGACCACTGAAAGCGATCTTGCTCAGCGACGTTCGATGTTTGTTTAGATCTTTTTCGGCGCTGCAGTCGTCAATAATGATTAGCGAATTTTTACCGGACAGTTTACCTCCCTTGGAGTGTATTTTAATGAGATGATTGAGCGTGTTCACCAAGTCTCCGTTGGAGTATACATGACATGTTTTTAAAAAAGGGTGTTTGATGTCGTCGTAATTCTTATTGTCGTGAAATGTCGGGCAGATTATAAACACGTGATCAAAGCGTCCCGAGTATTACCTGTCTATAATGTTTAGCGTGTGATATGTCTTGCCCGAGTTTGTACACCCACATATTAGGGCGTTGTGGGGGTGTTTTGGTAGTAAATTGTCCATTTTATTGTTCTATAGTTCCAAGTTCGTTGTTTAAAAATGATACGGCTTTGTCACTGACCAAAAACACAAAAGCCTTGCAAGCGTCAGAAGCTCCCTTGCTGATTTTGAGCTTGATGTAATCTTTAATCTCTCTGCCCACACCGCTAGACATTTCATCGTCGATTGTTCTCAGGTCGATATTCAGGCAGTACTTGTCTGTATAAAAAGTCTCTTGATTCATGTTCGACTCTCCCATCGACTCGATCTGAAAGTATTTTTTGGCATCCGTGTAAGAGTACACCGGCAGGTAGTCAGATGTAAACAGCTGGTTGGTGGCACCGTCAATGTCCACTTTGACGTTGGTGATGTTTGGAAACTTGTATTCAATACTGGCCTTGTTGTCAGTCTTATATAAGACCAAGATGGAACGCAGGCTCTCGTAAGTGGCGTTGATGTTTATCTCAAAGTCGGACTCTGCAGCCGACACCTCTTTTGTGGTGTGTGCCTTGTAGTCGTTGATGAGGTGAACGTGATTGGAGTACTTTTGAGAGATGCTGCTGGCGATCGTCGGTTCTTGCACGTAGTCGTACTCAAAGCAGATGTTTTTGAGAGTGTACTCTCCGCTCGCCAGTTTGATGTGAAACTCGATGGTGTTGTGTAAGGCCTGAGGAGTAAATGCGGCTTCCGTCAGGAAAGATCCAGAGTAAAAAGAGTACCTTTCTTTGTGTATTGAAGCCAGGACGTCATCAGCTGCACCAGTTATACCATGTCTCTTTTTTTGTAGCCTCGGATTGGATGCCTCTGTGAATCAGCTCCTTCTCGTACTTGTACTTGGATTGCCACAACTCTCGAAAAATTGCCAGGTGCTTATAGTTGTTAATGTCAAACACAGTAGTGCCCTTGATGGTCATCTTGAAACTCTCTACGATAGCCGAAGTCAGGTGATCAGGGATGTCGCTCTCGTCCTTTCCAGAATTTAGTTTGTAGTTATAAGTGACGTAGATGAGACAAGTTTCATCGAACAAGCTTCGGGAAGGGTTGACCATTCCATACAGCAGTCAATCAATGTTCATAATGATCCCATCAGTAATGCCAATAGCATTCTCCTAGAAAGAGGATTGCCCGACATAGACACAATTATTAGTACAAAGGTTATGGGTGAAACAACCGTAGAGTTTAAGAAGTTGCTGGCAGCTACAATAGCGGATAAAAAACCCGCAAATGAAAGTGAATTAAACGACGTGATAAAGGGAACTGTAGATAAGTACGTCAAAGAAAACTTTCTTTCTAGAGACAAGATAAGCGACATTCAGCAAGCACCTGAGACATCCAGTGATACACCTGGTGTCGATCAACACACCCAAAACAAGATTGGTGTAGTTTTATCTCGTCTAGACATATATACAGGGTTTGACCACAGCAAATTTGTTTTCTTGGACAACAATCTGGCTGTCCAAACCAGCAAAGGTATAAAGATATTGACTCAGGTTTCAAATTCAAAATTGTTTTTGAAAGAAGCACGTATTCCCAAGGCTGAGTATCAAAGTCTGTTTGGTATTGATAAAGAAGAGTTTCAACGCAGGCTTGCAAAAAACAACGAGGAAGTAGTCAAACCCGCCGATAGGGATCTTAATGTTGCTCAAAGCCCATTATCTAGTTCTAAAGACTGGCTGTCTTCACGAAGTACAGGAGTAAAAAACACTGTAAGTGGCTTCATTGATCGACTCAAAATTAGTAGGACATCAGCAGAGTTCAACTACCGCGGTGTGGGAGAAAATTTGGAAATTACAGCAGGAGGGTAGATTGCCAGAACGTGAACTGGTGGCTATAGACTAGCGATTTCAAACTCTCGAAGGACAGATTCAAGTAGCAGCATCAAAAGCAGCTGATACGATGGAAAAAATAAGCATCTTGGATGCTAAAGAAGACAAGACGGAAGGTGACCTATTACAGTTGCAACGATTACGTGACGAGCTTGACGATCACAATAAGGTTTTAAAAAGCCTGAAGGGGGATTAGAGGTTGAAAAGATTCGCAAACAGCGAAATATCATATTGGGTATTGCCGGTGTGACATGGCGACATGGCTGTAAATTCCACAGGTGCTACCAAAGCGTTTTGGCATATGATGGAAAACACCGTCGAGTTTCTAGAAGATAACATATGGATAATGATTGTTCCTTTAATAGCACTGGCTATATACGAATATAACAAAAAGTAATTTAATACCCAGTTGTATTAAATTAAAGTTATTAACTCTTAGTCAATCAATCACAAGCAATGCTCGTTGCGGAGTTGTCTGTCCACTTCATCCTTCACGAGCAATGCTCGTGATTAAATTTGTCCGGTTTTCGGAACGTTTTGAAAACGTTTGTGTAGACTCACAGAAACGATTTTTATACCATCGTGTAGAGCAGACAATTGCCTATTTTCTGGTTTTTGTTTGAAGACTGTACGACGTTCTAAACGGAAACAGTTTCAAATATCCTTAACCCATCACTTCCTGTTTCAAATTTCGGATTTTTTTTGATAATAATGGGCAAATATTTTTTGGAAAGGAACAAGCACATTGTTTTCTTCTTTTGATTTAGTTAGTTTATTATTATGTTAGATTGTTTGAGCTCTCTGATAATGGAATTGAAGGTTAGTAAGCTAGTAATTAATTATTTAGATACGGCATTGATAATAAATAATTAATTTTAATATTTTTTTATTATTTTTGTAAAGTTGTTGACTGATGTTGTTCTTTACATCAAAATGTAGCTCTAAATGTTTATAGTTCATTCGTGCACTAAAGAGGGCTTTATTTTTGCCTGTAATAAAAATAATAATTATTTTCACAAAAAAAAATTTCCGAAATTTTCGGTCATTTGTGCAACAAGTGTCCAATTGTTGTTGCAGTGTTCTAACACTTTTCTTGCATATTTTTGCTTCAAATTTGGCTAGTCTAATCAAAATTTTGTCCTCTTTTCAGCTGTGCTATCAGTTTCTTGTTTAGTGTGTTATTTTTTCTGTAACTGGTTGATCTGTTGAGGTCATTACTAAAAAATGGTCTCCGAACTAAAAAAATAATAAAAATAGTTTAGACTGGTGGGATCAATATGATATTAATTCTCCTAAGAGAAAAGAGAATGCTGATTCATATGAGCGTAAAGTTGTTACCATATCATCCATAGGTGAATTTTAATAAAATTTGAAAACTGAACATTTTTGCAAAAAGCGGGTGATTCCTGAGGTAATTTATTGGTCGAGGCGGATGCATTTCAAAGAGTTAAATTAATTAAAGTATGCTATAGCACCAACACTTGCCAACGTTCCGGCTCCCGCGAATATATTTTCGTATTTTTCCTGCTCATCGCTGGGTGTATACTCGAGTCGGTTCTCTCAGATTGGGATGTGGCAGTTGTGGGTCTTGCCCGAACAGTTTTTTATAGGTATCAAAAGCCGAGTTGACCGAATACAACTCATTGGTTGCATCTTGTTTTCTAGATAGCTGAGTTTGCAGCCAGTCTTGATTTTTGGATCGTTTCGTGTTGTAGTCAGCTTGCTCATGACTGAGTTTTTCCATCGCCGCGTTGTGCCGCTGAACCTCGGACTTTGCTCCGTTTTTATCAATCATGGAAAACAGGTAATTGCCTCCCGTGAAAGCCACGGCATTTACTACTGCCCCTGCTACCATCATCGCTATAGTTGCCATTTATTAAGTGTCGTAAACTATGACCAAGTGAGGTGCACTGGTAGACTCAACCTCGATTGGCACCATTCCGGTGACAGACAAATCTATTGAATGCAGCTTGTTGATTGCGAGTCCTGTTTTTGTCAGTACGACCACTGATTCATCATTGTAAAACTTTATCGTGAGATTTCTACCCGGTATGTACGGTTTGTAAATCATGATGTCCCTTATACGCGAGTTGGTGGGAAATACTGGGGCAAACACGCAGTTATCCGTTGGCAAGTCTGCAGGTAGTCGTTCTACTTTGATCGTGTGCACTGTTCTCTGAAAACTTTTTCTACCAAACATTTATTCTATGATTCGTAATACACTAAAATCTGACGGCACATATACCACACACTTTGCATAAGATTACCCCTCCTCGGTCTATAACTAAATCTATAGAATTGGCTTGGTGCGACGACACATTTCCATATGAAAATACACCTCCATCGATAGTAAACTCGATTCGTCCGTTATCCACATTATCAGGTGAGTAGCATATGATTTCTTGGATCACAGAGTTGCTGGGCAATGAAAACGTAAACATTAACTCTGTCGGCGAAGGCTTGCTAGACACACTCGCTTTTACATTGTGTATCCTTCGTTGACGATGATACGATTTTACTTCAAACATTTATTGTATCGACAATTCAGCCACAAATTCCCCTGGGTAATCATTACCCCTATCATCTTGTATCGTTACTAGCAACTCATTAATCTCGCCGTTATGCATGCGCTTGCAATTGTTTATCGGCTGGTAATGTACTACATCGCCAACATCCGTATTGTCTACGTGAATCGCTGCCAACAAGTCGCTGCGTTTTCCATTCAAAAAGTTTTTTGATGTGTCAATACCATGGACGTGTATGTACAGACACAGTGGGGTCAGGTACAGATATCCGTTTTTGATCACCTTACTCAACCCGCCATGAATGGCTCGACTGTTATTGCCCTTGGTAGTTTTCGGGTGATATCGTCATACGTATAATACCCCGGAGGGAGTTCAACGAGTGGGTGGCCACGTTCTTGGTAGATGGTTCTCTCTGTCAAATTATACATATTCATGTAAAATGACATAGACTGTAGGTTGATAGCGGTTGCGTATACCGGAGCATCGAGCTCAATCCTTCCAGTTTTTGTTATAGTATGTGTTGTCATTTATTAATAAATGGCAAAGTTATATAGCGCTTATCCTATTGACTTTTACGGACTAGACATTGTAGTTTCCGTAGGTCGAGAAAACAAAACCAAATACGGATTTAGTAAAACAATTGTAGACATTACACCGAAACCATTGTCCGTCGATAACTTTGACGATGTAGATTGGTGGTATAACGAGAGAATCAGTTATTACACCGAACAGTCCCTGTACTACGCGTCAACGCTTTGTGGAGTGAGTAAAGATCATCTCACCAGAGGTCTACCACTTACTAGATCCATAATCAATTTTCACGTGCTATTCCAGACTAAGAAGATTTTGGCTCAAATGGAGGTTAGAAATCCTAACGATCAAGATTTTAATCCGCATAACAATCCTTACAACAAGACTGAATATCAAAAACTCTTATATGAATTTGGTGTCGTTCCGATGGGTATACCCATCAGAGATCAACCGGCCGGCGGACTGGGTTACATACAGAGGTCTATTGGAATTTTGAAAATGACTTCGATAGCCAAAGATCTCGGTAGGAAACTACCAACCTTCCCCGCCACCGGAAAACCAAATGCCTACATGGACATTAAACCCAAGGGCGGTGATTGGGGTACTTACTACCAGTTTAAACCTTGGAACAAAAATGTCGGCGTAAAGATGATCGCCGTAAACCAAGAACCTTTGGACTTTAATCGACTCGTTATGGATCACTCTAAAAGCTTAACAAACCCCGGCATAGTACGACTAAATGAATCTATCAGGGGATACGTATACTGTCTACTCGGTGCTCAGGTACAAGCCAGACAGGCGGGCTCTTCTCTAGAAAGTCAACAGCAGTTTTTAGCCTTGGTCAACGATCTGATTGCCAAAAAACAGTCTTTAGAAGAGTCTATCAAAAACTTTGAAGATGCTCTAAGTAAGACTCAGGGCATCATTGATTATAAGATTGCCAAGGGATTGTACATGATTCCCTCTGACATGAATCTAAACAAGCTAGGAAAAAGCGTAAAAGGTTTCAACGATGAGATCAGGGTAGCCAAGAGTTTTGATACAATAGGCACTAAACCATCACCTAAACCTCCTCCTCCAAAGCCAGTTGTACACCCAGTACCGACACCTTCTCCTGTGGTAACTGTGGCAGCACCTGCTCCAAAGCTAGTTGTACAGACAGCACCGACACCAAAGCTAGTTGTACGGGCAGCACCGGCGCCTTCTCCGGCTCCAAAGCCAGTTGTACACCCAGCACCGGTACCAAAGCCAGTTATACAGGCAGCACCTAAAACTCCTGTGCTATTGGATAGGTCGGAGCGTGATGTTCATGGGGCTACCAATACGTTGATCGGTGGAAGTATCGTAGCCGCTGGTGTTGCGTACATTGTGATGTCTTATGATATTTTATAGCCTTTGGACTATAAAATGACTCATTCTTTTTTGCCAAGTACCTCGCGCAATTCGGCTTTTCTCTTACTACTGCATCCCTTGATACCGCGTTTTTTAGCATAGACCCTCAAATCTTTGAGACTCATTTCGTACAACCACTTTTGATCAGCTGGCGCATCCATCCACAGTTGCTCAGATTTGCAAATTTTGCGAGTTGGTCCATTGTAGTATATACCGTAGTTAATATATTCTGTATTGGATTCTATCCATTCATCGTAGACTGGAGGGCTTACACGATCAAACAATTCTAATATATGCTTGGGTATTTCTTTAGCCATTTACTTACTCTCTGATTTTATAATGCCCATGTGCCAGACTGTCTATAGAGTTTAGGTAATACCTTTTGTCATCAAAGGCTGATAGGGTCTTCTTGCTAAAAGTGTAAGTCTGAATCAAGTGTTTTCTCGATTGGAGCGTTGACATCCACGCCTTTGGAGCTTGATTTCCTGTATCCAGACATTGCTTGTACGTTTCAAAAGTTAGTTTTTTGGTAACACACTTTTTAACTCCCTTGCACTTTTTCATCCCAAACCCCACACCTTCTACACAGTATGATTTGGCTCGCAGAGCTACAAATTCTGATATCGGCTGACCACCACCTTCGTCCTTGGGCAAACCAATCACCTTTTTATTCTTATCGCATTAGCACTGGTGGTCCTCGGGGGTAATTACTGGTGTCATACTTGTCTAATGGCATCTCCTTGTAAAAATCTTCCGTCTCGATGAGCAGAACAAAACTGTCCGTGTACATCAACCGGGCCCCGGGATACCGTTTTCGGATGTCATCATAAAAATACTCGTACATGAGCTTCTTGGATAGATCCAAAATGGCCTAGCCAACTTATATGGGCTTGTTCAGTTGCACTGTAACCTTATTCATGAGTACTGCCGTCAGATGCTCATTAAACTCTTTGGTAGATTTAAACCGATACCTATTTTGAAGCTTCTGCTTCCGCCTCTCATCTACCGTTAATTCTACATTGATCCGGTTGCAAACGTTTTCCATCGATTTACCAAACACCGAATTGTTCAGTAGCTTGAAAAAGTCCTTTTCAAAGTCTGTCCTGGCCAATTTCCTCAGCTCGGTGTTCAGTCGAATATACGGCTCCATCCAGGCTTCCTCTTTAAACTTTAGGACTCGATGTACCTTGGTCACACGCAGTCCCTTCTTTAGGTAATACTTCAAGATCTCATGATGGACAACATATTTTTGTTTGTTTCTAAGATTGGGCACTAGCTTAGGAACTTTGGCATAACACGGTCCACTCATGTTTAGTTCTCCTACTGAACGCATGTACTCCGACCATTGATTAGGTTTAATAGACTCTGGTGCTAATGGGTAGTCATTGTGTTCATCGTGCAGCTCTTCCGAATACTCCAAGTCCACCTCTGCTATGTACCCTTCAAAGTCATCAATCTCAATGTCACCCAATGTCATATCATCTTTGCACTCTATCCATTTGAACCCACCGGTCGGCAATTTTTGTGACATTGCCCATCCGTACAGGTTATTCATGTCCACGTACATGATATAGGTTGATTTCTTTTCCGGATCGTATCCCTTGATGTACGGATTGTTTGCCTTGGCATAGCGCAGACCCCCGCAAGTAGACACACCACCCCTAATGCCACTCTCTACAAAATTATACATATCCAAGTCAGTGATGAGCTCCAACTTCTGCCCTGTCATCTTGAGCAATGCATCCTATGACAGCGATGGCAAGGAGATGTAGTGACACGGATCGAGGCCATACTCATTCATTGCTGTTGTTCTGTACCTCTCAAAAACATCGGTCAAAAGCAATACATCCGTCTTGAGGTATAGGTCGTGGTAGTCTCCCAAGGTCTTACAATCCAGTCTTTTCCATACGTTGTGAGCGTGTTTGTAGTCAGCATCGCTTATACCCGCATAATTTTCGAGTGATGAAGCAAAGTCTTTTTGCTTCGGTAGCCTCGTTTCTTGGAATCTATCATGTGAATCCATGTGCTCGTACGGATACACTCCTTTTCGAGCTAGTAGGTTGGCGTGTTTGGGAAATTCGTGTTTCAAGTGAGGATAATCATCCAGACCCTCCACTAACTTGGCTAGCGAGCTGTTAAGATGCTGCATGCTGTCCATAAACTCAAAGCGACCCATCCGCATAGACATATACTTTTCATCCGTATTGGCAATAACATCTATTCCCCCTTTATACTGACCAGTTTTCTCATCTACAAATCCTTCATAGGCTTTCACAATGAGGTGAGAATCATAACCTCGGAGGTTGTGAAAAATCACCTTGATATTTTTTGTTTGCCTATGCTTGAGATTACAAATGTTATGCGCTGGTCCTCTATAATATCCTGACAAATGGTCGTGGTCTTTTACTAACCAGTCTTTGGGTGTAGGCTCACGACCACACATGTAACACTTAGTTGCAGCTTTAAACTCTCGCTCTTGCTCCACAGTGATGATCATTTTGGCTATTGGGATGCTGTCGACCAACTCTTCTACCTCATCTAGTTCCTCAAAAAAGAGCTCCATGCAATCTTCACCTCTATAAGTCTCAAAATGTAGTGACTCACCCAAGCCATTTACAAGGTGTACACCGTACCCGCACGCTATGTGTACCTTGGTCTCTTTGTCTATGATTGATTCAAAGTCGGCATAGACCGTGTATGGTGCTTTTTCCATATTTTTGATATTCTTAAATTCCATCACACTTCCCGGCTCTGGCATCTTTGGCACGCATGTACCATCATGGACCGTCAAACACTTTTCAATGTGATCTCGAAAAGTTCGCTCGCATGTAGCGTGGTGAAGGCATCGGAGACACGTAAACTTACCACCACATTTAATTTTGCAAGAGCAAGTGCTCTTTTGAACTCCACCCGTGTGATCAGTCTGAGTATACATCAGGGCCGACATGCTCTTTATCCACATGTAGTGGTTTTTGTATAAAAGCAGATTCACTTCCGGTAGATCTTCCTTGTACAATCAATTGTCCGTGTGAATAATCTCTAGTCGACTTTTTTCGTTCTTCCATTCGAATACATTTACCAGCAGGTTGTTCTTGTCAGCAAACCTTTGGATCTGACTTATTTTTACTGGGTACTCTAGCATCTTAGTGTGCAGCTTGTTTTCAAAATTTTTGTAGTTGGCTAGCCGATCTACATGGTCCGATGCTGGAAATAAACATGACAGTACAGACCACAAAAAGCATTTGTTGTCTTCCAATACATCTGAATCTGCCTTTTGTATTTCCTCAGCTAGTTCAGATTTTTTCGTCTTGCTGGTAAATTTTATATCCAATGACTTGGCAATCTCTTTCATTTCAGTCATGGTCTTAGCGCCGCTGTTGTCGACATTGATGACAACTTTTTTACTAGCTAGGGCTTTGGGTGTTGGCACATAGGTACCACCTCTTAATGGCTCCCATCGGTATATCTCCAGATAAAACTTTGGCACAAGCATCAAATTCCATGAAGATCCATTTTGAGTAAACTCATCAATCTTGACTATTATATGCGATAACTGTCTCTCAAACACTTTATCGAAATCAGTGGATGGCATAATTTCTACCGGACCACCTCTTGGATTACCCCAAAATCTAGTCGTTAAATCCTCGCGCTCTTTATGGACAAATATACACTCGGCACTCACACATATCTTTTTAGTACCACCAAATGTGTTTTGAATTCTACTAATCATATCGGGTGTGGCTTGATTCCACAAAAATTCAATGTCCGCAGACTGATAACTGGAAACCTCCACCGTAGATTTGTCAACAAAAATTATTAGTAAAAGTGGGTATTATCTCTACACGGGGTGTATTATCAGCATCGCCGGGTAGTCGATCTACCAAGTCAGATTTTCTCGTATTATATCTAAATGGCACACCTCTACTTCTAGCCAATGATTTTAATTCTTTCATACTCCAATCTGATAGTGTGAGACGTCGGTTTCCTCGAGTTATATCTTGAAGCTCGGATTTAGTGAGTTTCGCATAATTTCCAAAACCTCGTCGCTTAGCGTCTTGACGCATCCAAGCTGTTGATGGTTCGTATAGATTTCTCACGCTGTCTACTGGATCGGATGGTTTGAGTTTGTGAGTTCCGGTGACCATTATAGGTCTGCCAGTGGTGGTGCGACCGATGATAATTGATTTGTCACCAGTCATACGATGTTGGAGTTCGGCTCTACTCATCTTGCTGTACCCGCGCATTCCCTTTCGCTTGGCATCTTGTCGTAGCCAACCCGTGTTCCCTTCCCCAAATAAGTTTCTTACCTGAGACGGATCCGTCTCGGTATGTTTTGGCTCTCGAAAGAGCCCTTTGACGTCTTTCAGCGCTTGATCATTTATACTATTCTTCATTATCATTTATTATACAATATATTATACAAACTCTTTAACTATCTGTCAATCTCAATGTCCTACTTTTTGACCCCGATTGATAGTTAAAGAATTTGTTGTATATAATAAAGGAGCGGTGTTTTACAACAAGCAAGCGTGACCAGCACATTGTCCTGTAGTCCCGTGTCATATGACAGCCGTATACACCAAACCCCAAAAGTGTTCTGTTTCTTCATTATCATTTTTCCACAGTTTCGCTTTGGAAAAATATGCAACTTTAGAAATTTACATATTTCCATCAAAATTAGGACTTTTTATGATCAAATATCCAAGGGCGAAAAAACTGGTCAAGATCAGCCATTTCACATACTACTCACATATCATATCAAATACAGCCCCTACTCTGATCAAGTAAACTCCATGGTTACTTCATAAGTACAGCCACCTATTTGAAAGACAACATTAACCCTTCCTCAGTATATCAGCTTCCAAACAATGAAAATAAATCAACTTCATCATTAAAACCTGGCCAATCTGCTGTAATAACATCAGCAAAACATACGCTACAACAAATCAGTTGGATCAAGACAACACAAGACGAATTGTTAACAAATCATATGGACCAGTCATTATAGAACAAATCAAACCATATCACCATAGTTCTGACTATCCAAAACTCGTCTTCAAATGACAAATGTTGAATCTGCCATCAGCCTCATCTCAGTCTGGAAAACTGAATTGTTCAACGGATCTACCGCTAGACATGTTATCAACCCTAAAACTATTTTTCGAAAACGTTGTTATGATGAATGGAGTACCGATTGATGCTGATGACAACAACATCCAGCAGGACATCGGCAATATTTTCCATGATTCATCAACTTCACGACTTGTAAAAGGTGACAAGAGACTTCGCACATTGAAGATCGAGATTGCCAACAAGCAGAAATTTGAAAAAGCAATTAAAAGAATTTTATTACGTTCATCACAAACTATGTGTCATTGTGAGCCTATAAATGGAAAAGTTGAGTTGTGGCATAAAAATTGCGTATTAAAATGTTTGAGGTTCAACATCCAAAATTGAAGAGATCAAATTCTTGCTTTTTTTAACAATTGTTTTGATTTACTTTCTATAGCGGAGACATTTTTGGGGGACATAAATGCTGATGGGTTTTATTCGATACTAGGTTACACTAGCGTAAGGAGAGCTAGACTTAATGATAGTGGAGGAGGTTTACTCTGTCACACTGCAAGTTCTGGTCAATTTGAAACTATTAATTCTTCAGATAACATGTCGAAAAAGTCTTGAACTGCGAAAAGTAAGTTGGGATTAGCAAAACCTTTTTTTCTCGTCTTTTTTTTACAGACCTACCAGTTTTTTGCTAGTTAGTAGCAGTATATCATTAGCATACCCTCAATATATAATTATGTTTAATATGTGATAACAATAACATTTCAGCAGTTTCATATTATTAGTATGATAATAATTAATAACATAAAAGCTGCTGAACTTTTCTTGTTATTTTTTAAACATTATTATATAATAAATTGATAATAATGATATACTATTACTAACTAAAAGCTAACTAACTACTCCATTATTTATTATTATCATTTATTATTATCATTATTCCAACAACTATTCTACTGCCACTATGATATTATTACTACTTGTTGTTTCAATTTATTACAATCAAATAATACAGCCAGGTAATAATAAAAGCAGCAAATAAATGATGGTGAACTATACCTAATACTAGCAATAGTTACTTATTTAATTAGATGGAATAACAATGATGATAATAATGATAAACAAATAATAAGTAAATGGAAAAAAATTATTAATATCATAACAATAATTTGATTCTATTTTTTTCACAATAATAAGTTCATAAGAAATGTGTAACAGTTTGTTAAAGTGCGGAAAAATTATCAGCAACGATGAACAAATTGTGATGTCATTTTCATTTTTTTTTAATGAAGTATGAACTTTTTCCTGAAACATGCCTTTTTTAATTGTAGTCCTGCATATATTACATTTGTGGCTGCTTCATGCCAGTTTGTTCATTAAATTGATATTTACAGTAAAGTCTACATGCTAATTCAGGACAAAAGCAAAGTAAGATTTGTAGAAGTAGTGTCAGCAACAGAAAATCCACTGCATTCCAGCAATAAAACTATTAGGAAAGAAAGTTCCACTGAAATACACTTCGATAATTTTAGCCATAAATTTACAACTATAAATAAGTCTATCAAGCAAATTACATCACTGCTGACTAATGACAACAATTTGAGAATATTTCTTGTAGTGCCCTTCTACAATGCTGACGGTGGAGTAGCCCAAAAATTCTCCTTTCCCAAAATGTTGAGAATGGAATGGGTCTGGTGCCTATTATTTCAGAGCACCACCCCTGGGCACAAAAAAGCAAATGAAACTTATTATTGATATGCTGGAGAATGTGAAAAAGACAAACTATAGTAATCTGATGAAGCTTTTAAAAAATGACTTGAGTGCACATGGAAAAAAATTACCTAGAGAATCAGGGAAAAATAAATGAATCGAAACCTGCAAAGCAGCAGAGAACTGCCTGCCAAGGTACAACTGAATTTGGCATTTCAAGGAAGGAGAAGCTTTGATTGCCATTTAAATAAGAACGTAAAAAAAAATCCGCTGTTGAAAAAGTTGACCAGAAAAAAGGTTGCAGCAGGATAAACTACAAACAAACAAAAAATAAAATATGATGGATAAGCTGAATGTGCTAACCTAAAGAATAAAAACCACAACGATCACATATAGCGTTGGAGAAAAACTTAGCTGAGAAGGCAAGACAACCAACCAGACAACCTACAATATGAAAATAGAATAGAAACCTGCGAAGCAGCAAAAACCTGACGAAAAAAAGTTAATCATTTTCATTAACGAGAAAAAAAGCAATGATTAAGATAACCACCCACTGAAATTAAAAAAAATGGGTTATTCCCAAAAAACAACGATCTCATGTAGCAATGAAAAATAGTTTGAACTGTGAAATCAAAGAAACAACATGACAACCTGCAAAACTAAGAAGTACATTGAAGGTACCATTAATACACAGGAAAAAAATGATGTAAATAACACAACACGCGTAATTACATTAAATGCACATGAAACTAAAAAAAATCTAATGCAGGAAAATGAAGTATAACCAATATATGGTGGTACATACATCCTTGAAGATGAACTGCATTCATACAGTAGTAAAAGTTTTTCTGGGGTAAGTGAACTTGATTTATTTGATGGCAGCTTTTTTATAATTGCTGTCTTAATTCATAGATAAACTGATCAAACTTCAATAAAATAGCATAGCAACCAAACCAGATTCAGTTGTTGCTATGCCTAAAATGTGAAGTCAGACCGTAGTATTTCAGAACACGCATCAATGCTTACACCAGTTGGTGACGTTTATGATTTCGCATGTCAGCATATTATAAATTACTATGTTATATATGGTACAATAATTGAATAATGACAACACACCTGTATTACTTATTCATAACTGATATTAATTAAATAAACATAATTATATATGTTATATTATTATATATATATGTAATAATAACTCAATATAATAAACAATTATAAGAAATGATAAATAATATTTTTTATCATGTATCGTTATAATTCTTATAAATATAAGATCATCATTAACTATAATTTATTATGATAATAGATTATAATACTCTTGTTTGTATTAAATTATCAGTAGTATATAATGCCTTGGTCTACATTAATTAATGGTAGAAATTATATTGGCGCAGTAAGCATAATAGGGGGCCAGATTGGCCGAATTGGAGCTTCCTGCACATGAGACTGTCGTCAGAATCTTCGGACTTACCATCGCAATCCTCAATCTCAAGCAATGGAAAAGTCTTTTGGCTGATAGTTGAAAAACTTACATTAAGGACTGGTCTATTTTGGTGTCACATGACAATTCAAAATCAAAATTGAAAAAAAAATAACTGAGAAGTGATGGTAAAAGTTGGGCAATGTTGAAGCGAAGGCTAGTGTTATTGCGCTATTGATATTATTGTAATATTGATCCGCCATGTTGGCTCGCAAGTAAATGTGAAAGACAATAGTGCAAGAGCTTTTCGCTGCGGTGAGCTAAGATTTTGAAGCATTAAATTATCTAACACACGTAATATAATCAGGGCTGTATTGATAATGGACGGCCATACAGCCATGGCTGTACCAATTTTTCCTGAGTGAAATGTAAAAATAACGTAAATACTAGTAACATAAAGGTTACAGCTTCAGCGGCACTGTCTTCCAGGGATCTCCGAGCAACCAAGTTTATTGAAAACTGTCTAAATAGACTCGCTATTCTTCCATCCCCATCCTGATTAGAATTCTTATCGGTGCGTTCAATTGGTTGGAGCAATTTTCTCAGAGTCAAGTTTTATCTGTTATTGATTTCTTTCCCACTCGCATGCATGCCTGCCAGGACAAGTTTCTGCCTCCACTAAAGTTATATTTTGAACGAAAATATAGCAAAGCTTACTCTCACTGAGTTACTGTTAAACTAAGTTGGCTTTATCACTTCTAACCACCTATAACAACAAACGTAACAGCTACTACCTGCTACTTATTATTTAATTTATTTATGACGTCTATTTATTGTTGTTGATGTCATTATTACTACTAATAATTATTAACAAATCATCATGAAGAAATAATAAATAATGCTTTGAAACAATAATTATTTTAAACAAAATTAACAGCATTACTCGGATAGTACATAAGATTTTTTTACGAATACATAATTATAATAATTATGATTAATTATTATGATTAATAATTATAATGACTATACATAATAAATTTTTAGGAAGCGAGTAGTATATTAAGTATTTGTTTTAGTAGTTTTAGTGGTTTTAATAGATTCTTTTTAGTAGCATGTGCAGATTCAGTAATAATAATCAATTAGTTAGCCAACTGACTATGCATTGCAATTAAAATAAATTGAAAAAGACAAAGTATTGTACAGGAAAAATCACAGGAGACTTCCTGTTGGAAACCTGCAACAATCAAAACATTATCATACCTATTCCATTTATTTGCACTTATTCACATTCATGCGTCAACATCCTTCTTTTGTTCTCTTGATTAAACATGCCTCAGACGCGTTCTCTTGCCTTCTCAAAAGATGAAGAAATTGCAAAAGTTTCCGACTGTAGAGTGGTCATGCAGAACAAAAGATTAACTGAGCGTGGGCTAACTGCTAGCAATTTTTCTCTTTGATAGTTAATTTGAATATTTTTAATTATCAATCAACTGATATCATCGTTATTTATCACAAAATTTCTTCAACAGCGGCAAATAATAATGGTGGTTTTTGACATTCCAGATATAGCATTATTATAGCTATCATTTGAGATAACTATTTGTTGGGAATCAATCTTTTGATACATATCCGATCAGCAATTTATGCAGATTTGTCGATTTTATTACATAAAATGGACAAATCTGCATAAACCGCAGTTAATGCTTGGTTGAATATTTGTTGTGGCTTAAGGCTTGAACAGGAATGTACTAGTATATATTATATTCAGCTGGTGGTACATTTTAAAAAAATTAAAATTTGGAAACATCAACAATGCCAAGAAACTTGAAATCTGAATTTCCAAAAAAATAATCGTTATGTAGATATATTTTTTTAACACTCCAGAGGGTGGTTTTAATTAGAAGCTAGTCCTAACTGGTCTTATCACCAATAAGCGACAGTTTTACGACAAGCCTAGGCCCAAGCTAATCTTGTTTCAATCAGGTGGTCACTAATTCAGACTCATTATCTAATAGATAATTGCTGCAGATGACTATTGAGTAGTAGAACGAAACATCAGTGAGAGCGAGCAAAACGATAATTATTACTTCATCAAGTCGTTACGCTGATGCAAAAGTATTGAATCCGCTAAGATCTTTCTAGAAATGGTCGCATTGAAATTTGATTTTATTATATTTACTTTCAAATAGCGCTTTCAATAGTTGTTTACCAATTAGCAGATTCAAGTTAATCATTTCTAAACCACATTTATTGTTGTTATAAATATTACTGTTGTTATTTTGCGATTGATTGATGAATTCTATTACTGATGCAAATTGAACTATATAGATTCTTTAAAAGAAATGCCTGCAATAAACTTTGGTTGAGAGTGTATCAGTTAGTTCAAATTATTGTATTTGTTTCATTTGTATTTTTCAACCACATCCCAAGTATTCATTATTTATCTGATATTATTTTTAATATCTTGCACTAACCGTTATTATAAATAATTATATGAACCTATTATTACATGCAAATCATTGCTAAATACCATTCTATAACCGCAAGTGGGTGCTTATAAGAGCACACCTAAATCGGTTGTAAAGCAGTCGTTAGTTAGTGTAATTGAAACAGTCCTAAATGCCTACGACCAATCAGGTATAAATTAACAACCACATCAGCCTTTTTTGGGCGATTCTTGTCCCTAGTTTATGAAGTGAAATGGTGCCTTGTGACGGCTTAAACACGAACATCATTTGGTGATAAATGATATGCACTATTTTCTGTTAAAAGTACATTTGGATCGGTCTGTGAAATTAATTAACCAGAGTAGTATTAAACAGATATTGATAAAAATACACAATTCGTAACAAACTAAAATAATTACTAAATACACTGACGTGTACAGAACTCATGCGAGCATAGTGTGTATCAAGACAGAAGGATTTACATGTAAATTTGTCTCGCATGATTTTTACAATTTTCTGAATATTTCTGCTTGACTACTATTTTAATAACTTGAGGCCAAAAGCAGGGCTCTCAAGTAGTCGGATTAAATCCGGGTACACTCGGATTTTTGGCTCAATTTCAGGTACCCAGAGGATTTTGTATCAACTCGATGATTAAGGCGGATATTTCATATCTCACACACAGGATTTCTATAGCAGTTGTATTCTCATTGTTTTTGCCCAAAACAAGATAATGAAACAGGACAAATATTGACACGGATACAAATTACTATCAATTTTATGAGATTATTAAAAAAGTTACTGAGTGTAAATCGTTTGTATGCAGCGTTTTGTTTTTAGACTACAAATGTATAAGCTAATTTCAATAGCTTTTGACTGACCCCTTTCATACTTGTGTTGTGAGAGGCAATGCTACACCCCCACACTAACTGAATACAGGGACTCATAGACTCAAAAACACCGATCCGCCTAGCAAGCAACAGCAGAAACAAACGAGAACTGTAATTTAAATAATAAATGACGAACACATTTTTGCAATACATCTTTGTTATATTTTAAGAGGCCAGCTAAAACTGAGTTGTAGAAGTCCATTGCTGTGCTATTCTTATATTGATTTTATTTTCATTTTCGTTTTCATTCTGATTCTCATTCTGATTCTAATTCCGATTCCCATTTCGATTCCCATTTTTATTCCGATTCCCATTTCGATTCCGATTCCCATTCCGATTCTCATTCCCATTCCTATTCCCATTCTCATTTGCATTCTAATTTTCATTTCGATTTTCATTTCAATTTCATTTTCATTTCATTTTCATTTCAACTTCCATTCTAATTTTCTAATTTTAGTTTTCTAATTTTAACTTTCTAATTTTCTAATCCCCGTCCCCACCCCCACCCCCTGTTGTCTCCTGTTGTTACTGTTACTATTACTACTACTATTATTATTACTATTATTATATATAATAATTATTATCAATCATCATTAAATTAATTATTATTATTATCAATCATCATTAAATTAATTATCATTATCATTAAATTAATTATCATTATCATTATTATTTTTTAGTATTATTTATTTAATATCTCATTAATATTCAAGTAATGGTATTTATTATTGTTATCACTTATTATTACTAAAAAATCTAGCTTAGACTATTGTTTTATTGCTATCATCATTTAATGCTGTTTTATTATTATTATTAATTATTGAAAATGAATAATACTAGATCAGTCGTACTACTGTAACTATTATAATATTGTACTAATAATTTTATTACTATCAATTATTTTTAAATTAGTTGTATCTATTAAAAAAACAATAATCATCGTATTACTACTACATTATTTGATTTTATTACTAATGGTAGCAGTAGTGAATTACTTTTCATAATTTGAAATAACAATTTTTATTAACTTTTTTTCATTCCATCACGAGCAATGCTCGAGAAGGAGTTAACTGTCCAACTCATACTTCACGAGCAATGCTCGGATTTAAAATCGTCCCGTTTATGGAAAGGATTGCAAACGTTTGTGTACACTTACATAAATAATTCTTAGAGCATGGTGTAGAGAAGAGTCTTGCCTAGATTTAGGCTTTTATTTTAAGATTCTACGACCTTCTAAATGGAAGCAGTTTCAAATCTCCTTGACCCCATCACCTTCTGTATTCAGTTTCGGTTATTTTTTGATGATGGTGAGTTTTTTTTAGCAAACAGCTAGCACATCGTTTCTTCCTTCTGATATAGTTATTTTATTATTATTTTAGCTGTTTGAGCATTCTGATTAGGGAATTAAAGGTTGGTAAGCCGTTAATTAATTATTTAGAAGCGGTGTTGATAATAAATAACTAATAATAAGTTTTTTTTATTTTTTTTCGTAAGATTGGTGATTGATGTTGTTCTTTATATCAAAATGTAGCTCTGAATGATTCTAGTTCATTCGCACAACAATAAGGGCTTTATCTTGCCTAAAAATCAGCTTATTAATTATTTTCAGAAACAAAAATCTCCGAAATTTTCGGCACTTTGTGCAGCCATTGCTAGATTGTTGTTGCAAGGTTCTAACTCTTGTTTTGCATAGTTTTGCTTAAAATTTTGCTAGTCTTATCAAAATTTTGTTCTCTTTTCAGCTGTGCCACCAGTTTCACATCTATTGTGTTACTTTTTTTGTTGTTGGTTGATCTGTCAAGGTCACTACTAAAAAATGGTCTCAAAACTAAAAAAATAATAAAAGTAGATTAGATTGGTGGAATCAATACGTCATTAATTCTATTCAGAGAAGAGAAGATGTTGCTTCATATGAGCACAAATTTATTACCATATCTTATATACATGAATTTTTATAAAATTTTACAAAATTTGATTTGTTTTTTTTTATTTTTTTAATAAAGCGGGTGAATGCTGAGGTAATTTATTTGTGAAAGCGGTTTATCTTTAGAGAGTTAAGAATTGACTATTACTCCCACTGTAACTTATGGTATACAAATGTTGGAACCAAAAAAAAATCATAAAAATAATAATAAATGTGATGAAAATTATGGTTATTTCATTGTTATACCTGCTTTTGTGTTATTTATAATTTTTTATTGTAATTTTTAATTGAGGCGGATAAAAATTATTATCATTATTATTAAAGTTGTTCGCCCTCTTAATATTTTGTTACAACAAATCTTCTGAACACAGACATAAACAGATGGTCACTTGAGATCAGCAGCCGCAGATGGTCCATTGTTTATTAGACAACATGTATTTATCAATCAACAACAGTTTAATAATTGATTCTACATGCAGCTACGGGTTTTATTATCGTAGCGACTCTTACCAGTTAAACTGGTTCAAAGTGTGCATCCATATAAATTTGTCATCAGCTGAATGCATTGAGTTACAATTTATTTTACAGATTTGTCGTGTTCTTATTAAACATCTCAATTTCAATCGCACGTAACTGAAAGCACATTCCTCTCATTAAATTTAGATTTGTTCCATTTTCAAAACTAAATACTAGAAGTAATGGTGTTGTAAAATTCTGAAATTTTAAAGGCCAAATTACACCTATTCCAGACAATTACTTTTTCTTTGATTATTTTGACTTTCAAAATCTACTTTCAGTAAATTTCCCACAAACCATTTAGAGGTTGCTCAAGCTTGTACTGAAAGGGGGTGTAATGCCCTGCATTCGCATCCCACATACCCGGGTTTTACATTCCCACAAGTTGAGAGCACTGGAGAAGATGCTGGAAACAAAATTTAAAAAGGTATCAAATAGACACCATTTACCGCACGGGCTTAGCTGATAATTGCACTGCCTACATAACTGTGAACTTCAAAGCGAACGGGAAGCAAATACATTGTAAATCCACAATTTCCTATTGCGCCATGGGTGCTTAAGAATTCAGTATATGTCAGTCAGATTCACTGTTATTGTACCGACCCAGTGGTATACTATTATCATAGAGCGATCATGCGATGTAAACAAAAAAAACATTTTACTGGAGTCATATTCAAATAAAAAAAAAAACTCCCATAACGCCCCATTAGCTAATTTGCACAACAGATGGTCATGCGTCACTGATTTTGCACCAATGCAACAATACTATTGTCAGCGATCCCTAATACGCTGACCACAAACCACTGTTTTTTTAAGCAAAGGTACTTTTTCTCGATTATTTTTCTGAGACAACCACCACTGGTGTGAAACAAATAACTTTTGCACCATTGGATTGACAACAAGTTTTTCCAAAAGCTGATGTTCTATTTGAGAAAAAAAAATGTCAAAATAAAAATTGCACTTGTGCTAGCTAAATACACAACAGCAAACAACAGCAGCTGCAGTATAATAAGAAATAATACTATAATAATAAAAGAATAATTATTGCAATAATAATAGTGTGAGGGACGCCAGTCCTTGTCGAACATTTATTATTATCTACTTGTACTTGGTCTAAGCCTTTGACTCAGTATTGTCTCACCGTCTACGCATTGCCTCGATATTAACTCACTGTCTACACATTGTCTCAATATTAACTCACTGTCTACACATTCTCTCAATATGTACTCGCTTACGGTTTGTCTATGTTTTGTCCTAGTTCTATTGTTACCTGCGCTACGAGCGTCTATCTAGAACAGTTCTATGATGTGCCCAAATAATTATTATTATATTTAGTAAACTTTTTCCACGATTTTTATTATCCAATTGCATTTTGGTGTTTGATGTAAGTACAACGCGTGGCTTGTACCACATTTTACCCGGGCGTGGCTCGTACCAGATTTACCCGCCTACCTTGTATAAATATCTATGTTTGAGTAAAAAAAAGTTCAGAGTTAGCCTGGCTCTCAGAAGATTCTTTCTCTCAAGAAGCAGCACAGCTAGAAGCAGCAAAACTACAAGCGCTGACCTGGTCGACTATTGGCAAGCACGAGGCTTGGCGGAAAGTGAGAACGGTTCGCCCTCTTACTGCGTATTCCTACACTACGGAGGTGTACGAAGCAAAGCACCTGGTGCCCTAGTAGTTCGGGTCACACAAAATTCGGACTCTAGAGTTCAGGACAAGATAACGCAACAATAATTCCAGTGCAATTATTGTCGATCTCGACTGAGTCGAAGTAGACTAACAATAATTCCAGCACAATTATTGTCGGTGACAAAATTCGCAACAAACCCTAAACTAAAAAATAATTCCAGCACAATTATAGTCGGTGGCAACAGTTCGCAACAAACTATAAACTAAACAATAGTTACAGCACAATTATTGTCAAACATAGCCATGTTCGGATGCAGCCAATAATTATAACATAATTATTGTAAACTGCCAGCACTCATTCCACACCAGATTCGGCTGCACTCATAACTGCACAAACCAATGCACGCTCTCAAACAATTGTACGCTGACTTGGGGTAGAAGCAGAACACGTCGGGAAGGTGTACAGGTGGCTACTGTCAGGATTTTATAGTCGGTTGGTGAACGACTGATAGCATGCACCTGTACTAGACCCCAGGCTGTTTACTATTGCTGCGCACGACCGCTGTCACAGCATACGACTGGCTGTCAGCCCCTACCACTGCCTGCCGAGCATAGTCGGACTAGCTGGGTAGGAGACTAGAGAGAGTATAGGGCTTTTAGAAGCCGGCACTTCTTAGTCGTACGGCAGTGTAGTAGTGTAGCTGCTCTGTAAGATAATGAATGAGTCTTTGTATTGGACAGATGATAGCTTGTATTGTGAATACGCCTAGCTGAGCTCTTGTCCTGCTCTGATTAACAGAGAGCTTCAGCTGGCTTATATATAAAACATTATATAACATCTAGCCTTAGTGGCTTGTCAACAAGTGTCAATTGCGTAACAGGCATACATAGATATACATAGAGGTAAATGAGCTGCCTAGAATAAGGCCAAGTCACATGAGGATCCTTTTGTTGTCATGTGCTTTCATAGAACGACGATGACTAGAGTGCATGCTTCCTGTTGTAGATAAAGTCTTAGTCAATTCTACCACACTACCACCCAGACACAAATTCCTGTTCATTAGTAGTATAAATATAGACGCTACAACGAGTTGAATTTGGTACCACGTGACTCTATCAAAACCGCAGTATAAAAAAATGTCGTACCCTGAGGTTATAGACATTTGTTTTTATTGTTTTAATATTTCTGGAACCAAGGTTACTAACGCCAAAGTTTAAAGTTCATCAGATAGCCAATCATTTACAGCACAGGAAATCTGCTGAAATCTTCCTTGCAGACCTGTTCAGTATTAGTTACATGTGTTCAAACTTTGTATACTTCAACTGAAATCTGTCAGCGCTCAGAATGGTATTTTGACAATTTGTTAATTTTTATTCATGTGTATGCATGTTAGCTATCTAGTGGTGTATTATTTTGAATAATTGGTGAAACTTATTGGGTAAAATTAATCTTTTTCTGAAAAAGGGTAAGAAAAATATTTTTCAAAAATTCTACAATAGCGTGAGATTCCACCGACCATAATACGCTGATATTGCGGGCGGAAATAAACATTGACAAAATTAACAAAATTAACAAAATTTATCAACTGGCTATCAACTGAGACAGAATTACTAAACAATAATAAATTTATTTGTCCAAATAAATTAATGTTATAATTTCAACGCTGAAAAGTTTAATTTTGCTATCAGTGTGAGTTTGAAAAAAACACTCATTTTTGCACTTTCTCAATAATAATGATTGAAAATAAATCTGTTTTCACATTTCTACTAATAATTAATTTAATAAATATTATTAGAAAAAATAATTAGAATATTAATTAATAACACATTGATTGTAATAATTACTAATCGATTGAGAGTAATTATTATCTTTCTGGTTGTTGTGTATTTAAATTAATTATAATTATTGTTATTTATTAAATATAGAAATAATTGCAATTATTATTGTTATCAGTGGTAGCAAATAACAATCGTCATGATAATGGTTTTGCTGTACGCATATATATATACATACACGCAAACAATATATATATAGGCGCGTATATTGTTTGCACTAGTAGATACGCTTGGGTGATCCGCCTGCGGTCACGTTGCCACCGCAAACAATGTGATTTTTAAGACATTATGCTTTTTTTTAAATTCTTTTTTTAGTATGTTGATCAAATTTGGGCCAATTATTTTTAGAACCAATGAACGTATCAGCTTCTACTAGACAAGTTGCCACCAATTTTAAATATAAAAAAAAATCTAAAACTTCTCACTACACTATCTAATAAATAATAATTATAATTAATAGATATTATTATAATAATTAATAATAATAATGACCATCCATCCAAATATTATAAATCTTGCTCACTTGAGTTGAAGAAAAATATCTGGCCTTACCCTCTATAATAGTAATGACATATAGTATTATTTATTTTTATTATTTATTAATTGTTGTTGTTGTATTTCTTCGTTATTCTACTACTACTGTTCTGTTGTCAGTCGTGAATGAAATGCCCATGAAATGTCAGTCAAAATGGACACGAACCAGAACCATCAACATAAACCTGCACTTGTCACATTTGACAGAAATATGATAGCGTGTCAAAAATGGTTCAAGCAGTAAGAATACCCGAACATTTATTTAATAATATAACCCACTCCAACTGTATTTTATTGCTATCACTTCAGCGCCGAAACAGAATGACTGGTAGTGCGGCAGCAAGGGCAGCTCCGCAGTAAATTACCATTATAAATTTGTAGTTGTCCTCTCTGGTTTATGACAGGTTACACAACTCCACTTTTTACCTGTGAATACTCCAAAAGTGGAAGTTGTCTCTACTCTGTTAACTGTGGAGAAAACTTCAACAAAACATAGCAAAGTTACATGAGTATTATCGTGATTTAAATTTGCTTCCTACCACTTTTAGATCAAACTATCCCTTTTTTCAAGCTTGAAAATTTCAGTGTCTAGCATTATCAAAAAGCTCTGACAAGTGCAATCAGCGGAATACTATTTTTATTCACAAGACCTTTCTCATGAAGCAACTTGTCGACCGCTCAATTTGTACATAGTTTGTACAAGTTCTGCAATCAATAATGTTTCATTGACATCAGCAACTCCCATGACATACTTGTTATTGTGACAGACCAAAAAGAAGCAGAAATATTTCACTTCTGAAGTAACGATGATAATGTCAAACTTGAATGTTAATCAAAAAGCAGCATCATGACCTAATTCTGATTGCTTGCAGTGGAAAAAAAGGGAAAATCTAGATTATACATAATGGCAGCTGCAGATAGCAAATATAAAGATGTCGGCGAGTTGGTTTATCAACACTGTTCTGTCAACTAGCAATCACTTGCCACTGGAAACAATCAAAGGTTAAATAATGAAACCATTTTCTCATTGTTCTGCCGAAGTAATGTTGTACAGAAGTTCTCAGAACAAAAGCACTCGTTCGCAGAACAATTCACTTATACTCTCTCCATGCTTATACACAAAACTCCAGTGATGAATTTATGATAAGAAACCTAGAGTATTCTGATATTATTGGTGCACAAGCTGCGTTTAAATTGGTTTTAGCAGAGCATTTGATTGTATGTGGCCTGATCCACTTTTACATTAGGTTTTTAAACTAAACTCTCCACCCATCTTATCCTGCTAGTCAACGACTTTCTATCACAACAGTAGCAAGGTGCCAAATGTATTCAAACTAGGTCCAAACATCAATCAGCGACTGCAGCAGTACCACAGGGAACACTCACCCATTCCATTCTGTGGAACATCTTAGTAGGTAGTTAGTCAGAGCCCACTCCCAACATCAAGCACCCACATGATACAGTACTAGTTATTCAATTGCCAAACCATGAGCGTTTACTGTGTCGACCACACTGACTCAGACTAAACTGATCTACCAGGAGAATCTGCTGTAGCACGCATTCACTTACTCAAAGCTATGGAGCAGTAGTATTTCGAGTATTCTAGTAGTATTAAAAATAGTAGAAACAGTTATGCGAAAATCGCTTTTAGAATTCATATCGAGCTCTCACATAAGTTGGTATTAGCTATCATTTTCAGTTTCGTGCCATGAGCCTGATCCCTAATTTTGATATGAGTTTACAGTGGTAAAGTAACAGCAGGTATCTGTCATGGTGTCTAAGGACAAGAAGGTTCTCCTGGTTCCAAGGTTGAGAAGTTCATTTTTTGTGCACCAGTTATTGGTTTTAGTTTTCTTTGTAATTGTATGACTAACTATCAAACGAGCTCCCAGATAGAAGTTGGTGTTGATGGGCGATGAGTGAAAATAGGGGAGTTTGCCATCTTTTATGTTCTCCAGGATACAACTTACGCTGCACTTGACTTTTGCACTAGATCTTAATTGTTTCCCAACATGTTTTAACAACTGCCGATGCGCAATAGTCACCGTGGTAGACATCGGCTTGGTCTCTTGGGATTCCATCCCAAAGTCCTACATTTAAAATGCATGTGACTTTTCCCCAGTCTGCATGTTTGGTTTACATGCCACTTCAATATTTGGCTATCAGCTCATCCTATTGTTCATCAACAAAAATTGGAAGTTGGCTCTCACCGACAATACATAATGATGACAATCGACTAAGCATTTCGATTTTTGGCTGATCCATTTCTTATCTTTCGTCTCCTACTTGTTCTTGGTCGTGGTCATCGCCGTAGCCATTGCTGTCGTCATCGCCGATGCACCGTTATCGTCATCATCATCTTCATCATCATGGCCGTTTTCAATCCTCAACAGCAACTTCCAGAATTGAATCCACATCTTTGGCTATTTCACCGACATCTAGTACTGAGTCTTCCACACCCAATCTTGTTTGATTAACTGGCTCATCCGGTATTCAAAATCAAATAACATTTGCTTCGAACCATTTCCAATCTATTTGAGCTGCATCTCTCTCTTGAACAATCATTGCATGATAATCTATGTCTTGCTTACAAAAAATTGATACCTCAAAATAAATTTGCTCTGTATTGCATGCTCTGTACAGAGTGCAACAAATAAACCATACTCCAATACAATCATTCATTATTTAAAAAAAAAATAGTTCACCGACCACTAAAAATTTTGATATTTTCAGCGATTGGTGAATCTTGAGGAGCAACTGATTGTCCTTAAAGGTTTGGTTTGGGGGTGGTCTGACATTGAAAAGTTAACACAACCATCAGATTCTCCAATGTCTTTTGTGTGCTGACCACAAATTTTAAGTCAATCCATTCATCACAAGCCATGTGACAGCTGTTTTTGTACACCAGCATTTGATGGTCGATTATAAAACATTACTAATTGTTGCAGTGATATCGTGACATACGTACATGGAGCCTGTGTACTAGTAAAATTTTGGTTATTAGCCAGTGAGCATTTAGCTACTGGGCCATGATTGGTTACATATTCGAAGTGGCCTGTAATAATGCTACTAATACTAATATCACTAACCGGATTATCTAGTGAAAAGGTTATTGTAGATTGAGTTCGATGAACTGTATCAAAGTATTAGGGCTTTGTTCATTATTTGCAATCCTTCAATCGCATCTATGAGTAATAAATAGTTATTTATTCTCAATTACGCAACACTATGTTGACAAGATGTTTCCGAAGTTCAACCAATCACGGCCCAGTAGTTAAATGCTCATTGGCTTATCACCAAAATTTTACTAGTACGCAGGTCCCATGGACGTCACGATATCACTGCAACAATTAGTTATGTTTTTCAACCAGCCAACAAAGGCTGGTGTACAAAAACAGCTGCCACATGGCTTGTGATGGATGGATGATCGACTTAAAATTTGTGGTCAGTACCCAAAATACGTTGGAGAATCTGATGGTTGGGTCAGCATTTTGGTGGCAGACAACTCCCAAACCAAACCTTTAACAAGCATCTTCAAGTTAAATCTTAATTTCGTCTATGTATTCATCATCTTGAAGCCTAAACCCAACGCGATTTTTCAATAGCCCAGTGCAATCATCCTCTATTCCTACATCACTATCCTATTCCATCTCCATTTTCTCTGCTGAAGTAAAAGAAATACTATTCAAATTCGAAATGGACAAAAAAACACAATATATTTTGCTTAAACAGAAATTTATAAGGACTCACATATTTCTTGTAAGCTATGTTATATTATTATCAGGTAAATGATCTCGGTCTATCTTTTGATTTTATAAATAGACATGGGTAACTGCGAGTAAATAAAATAGTTTTGGGAGCAAACCACTTGGGCTAAAGTAGTACTCCCAGTAGTACTAAAGAAGCAGATCTCTGTCATGGAGTCTAAGGATTAGAAGGTTCTCCTGGTTCCAGGTACTTTAAGTACGCCCCTGTTCCTGTGCGAACTTGTGAGATACTTTTTAGTGTGCACCAGTTGTTTAGAATTTAGTTGTGCAAGGGGTTTATATTGCGATATTTTATGTCGTTTAATATATTGTATGGTGTGTTAGATTTTCTGGAGGTTATCCTCGAGGTTATCCTGGAGGTTATCCTGGAGGTTATCCTGGAGGTTATCCTGGAGGTTTTTCTGGTCCATTGGGTGGCTTTTTGTGTGCATCAGGTGTTTAGTTATTTATTGGTTATTGGTGTGGTAAAGTATGCCCCTGTTACCGAGTGAACCCGGTGAGGTGCTTTTTTGTGCGCACCAGTTGTTAGAATGTGTGGTAATAATTATGGTGTTGAATATGTCTTTGGACGATGGTTTGTATGTGTGTGTGTATTTTTTTGATGTTTTGTAGGTTCTCATGATGCATTGTTTGGGTGCCTGAGGTGCCTTTTTGCGTGCACCAGGTGTTTCGTAATTAGTTGTGTTGGGTGAGGTGCTTTTTGTGTGACCGGGTGTTTTAAGTTTTAGTATTGCGTTTAGTTGGGCACAAGTTTATATTACGATTTTCTATGTCGTTAGAGCTTGGTTGGTTTATACTGAGCTTTGTATTGTGATTTTGAACTGTGATATTGTGGCGGACGGCGCCAGAACACTCTACGTTTTGACAAGTCTATGTTATGCAGTTCTATGCTTGACAGTTCTATCACCTATTTACTTACCATTTATCATTCATTATTATCATGCTGCCATGTGCTAACTACTATGTTCAGTCAGCCATTGCCAACCAATTAGTCTTTTCTAGATGTTATATTTGTCAGACACTACCAATCAACTTATGGCAGGCGTGGCCTGCAATTAACTTTTTTGTATTTTACTTCACCTATTGCCTTCAGTTTATAATAATGTCAGTGTAATCAGTAAATAAAGTCAGAGTAAGCCTTGTACACTCTCAGAAATCCTTTGCATGCAATAACTTTACTGCACACAGTACACACAAGTATACTGCACACAATTACACTACAGTTTGCAACAACGTGTAGGCGCCGAACCTTTGTCGGTCAGAATAGCCGCTGGCTAGTTCGACCCATCACTGGTCAACCGTTACGGTTGTCTAAAACAGTTAACACAACCAGGCAGTTCGACCTCAACCGGCAATGTTTAAATATCATTGCTAGGTAGGATATTGAACTGCAAACGGGCTGTTACTGCTGCTAGAGCATAGTTCGGCCATCACAAGCTGAGGGAAGCTGTGCAGGTGGACCAAGCTACCACTCACAGTGAAATCCTGCACAATATTATCATTTTATTAGGAGTTTTGGTGTTAGAAGAGTTTCATTACGAAAACTCTTCAGCTAATGTTTTTAATTATTTATGATATTGCTATTATTGCTTGCGAAAACTGTATTATGTTTTTAAATTGTTTATTGCCATAGGAGTAAAATTTATATGAATGAAAGTTGCGTCAATTTAGCACCTACTACATTATTTATTTACAACTATATTATTTTTCACAACAATACTTCATAACGAGTATCGATAAAAGCAATTATCAAATGCTTATGGGTAACTAAGAGATTCAACAAGGAAAACTAATTGGAAAACTCTGAAGTATCCGCTGAACAAGCTCACGCTGTTTAATCAACGAGAAAATTCATTTGGAAAGCCTTAGAATATCCGCTCTACCGTTTTACGATATTTTGCACTCGCCTTAAAGTCATCATCATGTTTTTAGTCCGACAAATTTTACGCGAGTCGCTTTCAGGTATTATCGTAGTCGCCATAACGTGTGCATCCTGTTTTCAAATCAAACAAAGTTATGTGCTCATTTTTCTGTTAGACTTGTGCGCTGACAACGTGGCTTTAGAAAAGTAATTAATCATACGCTTGCTCGCATTCATTCATTCAATGTTACATGTACCAAAAGTAACGGATGTCTATGCTTCCCGTTACAAAATCGACTTCATAAAGAATGTTGATTCAATTACAACGAATGTCTGCATCAGCTATTTGTTTTGAATTCGAATCAATTTTTAAGTGTAAATTGGGTATTAAGATAGAATAAGTAAATAACACAGAAGCTTATGAGTTTTGTAGAATAAAAGCTTTTTGGTATTGTTTTATCATTTGCAAAATACAAACACAAGTTTTGTTATGAATGCGCAACAGGAATACAATGCGTATATGTTGATTAAGCAGACATGCTTATTTACTGAAAGTTGTCAGAGGCTAAAATTAAAGGAAAAGTAAGAGTTGATACGTTTGCCAGTTTTTGTTATTGTTGACTGCACATTTCCTAATTTTTTGCAGCTATGTTTTTAAAAAGTTCTCATGAATGATTCATTTTGTTACACGCTAAGGAAATCATTACTTAATACAGTCTCAGACAGCTACTTCCTTTGAAACTTAATCCTAAAGTGTTTTTTGTTTGCATTCTAGATAACCTACTGTGTCATTTTGTTAATCACTCTTTATAAGTTTTTATATAACGTATGATTGTCTCAAGTTTTAAAACAAATAGTAATTCTAGAGCTGATAGACTTTCAGACACATCTAAAAAAATGTTAACAAAGCGCAATCTCGTCTGCTTGTTTGTCAGTTTGACTTACAGTTTTTTGTCAGTCTGGCTGACAAGCTTGTAAGTATTTGTTGGCTTACAAGTTGCTGTTTGCTGTTACTATGAATTGAGATTACAATAATTACTTTATATGTTTCCATTCATTTATTCAGTTTTCGATGCAACCTAATTTAGCCTCTACTCTGGAACCGAGAACGTGTGTAACATGTGTAACATGTGTAACATATGATTGATTGAATAAAATATCAGCTGTTTTAATATAAATCTATAGGTTAGCAGCTAACCTAAAATTTAGCATCTAGCCTGGAACCAAGAAAACTTTTATAACACTA
>CALYOO010000101.1:48985-70452 GCA_945261195.1 Cryptosula pallasiana
ATTTTACAGATTTGTCGTGTTCTTATTAAACATCTCAATTTCAATCGCACGTAACTGAAAGCACATTCCTCTCATTAAATTTAGATTTGTTTCATTTTCAAAACTAAATACTAGAAGTAATGGTGTTGTAAAATTCTGAAATTTTAAAGGCCAAATTACACCTATTCCAGACAATTACTTTTTCTTCGATCATTTTGACTTTCAAAATCTACTTTCAGTAAATTTCCCACAAACCATTTAGAGGTTGCTCAAAGCTTGTACTGAAAGGGGGTGTAATGCCCTGCATTTGCATTCCACATACCCGGATTTTACATTCCCACAAGTTGAGAGCACTGGAGAAGATGCTAGAAACAAAATTTTAAAAAGTATCAAATAGACACCATTTACCGCACGGGCTTAGCTGATAATTGCACTGCCTACATAACTGTGAACTTCAAAGTTAACGGGAAGAAAATACATTGTAAATCCACAATTTCCCATTGCGCCATGGGTCCTTAAGAATTCAGTATATGTCAGTCAGATTCACTGTAATTTTACCGACCCAGTGGTATACTATTATCATAGAGCAATCATGCGATGTACACAAAAAAAACATTTTACTGGAGTCATATTCAAATAAAAAAAACTCCTATAACGCCCCATTAGCTAATTTGCACAACAGATGGTCATGCGTCACTGATTTTGCACCAATGCAACAATACTATTGTCAGCGATCCCTAATACGCTACACAAACCACCGTTTTTTTAAGCAAGGTACTTTTGCTCGATTATTTTTCTGAGACAACCACCACTGGTGTGAAACAAATAACTTTTGCACCATTGGATTGACAACAAGTTTTTCTAAAAGCTGATGTTCTATTTGAGAAAAAAAAATTGTCAAAATAAAAATTGCGCTTGTGCTAGCTAAATACACAACAACAAACAACAGCAGCTGCAGTATAATAAGAATTAATATTATCATAATAAAAGAATAATTATCGCAATAATAATAGTGTGAGGGACGCCAGTCCTTGTCGAACATTTATTATTATCTACTTGTACTTGGTCTAAGCCTTTGACTCAGTATTGTCTCACCGTCTACGGATTGCCTCGATATTAACTCACTGTCTACACATTGTCTCAATATTAACTCACTGTATACATATTCTCTCAATATGTACTCGCTTACGCTTTGTCTATGTTTTGTCCTAGTTCTATTGTTACCTGCGCTACGAGCGTCTATCTAGAACAGTTCTATGATATGCCCAAATAATTATTATTACATTTAGTAAACTTTTTCCATGATTTTTATTATCCAATTGCATTTTGGTGTTTGATGTAAGTACAAGGCGTGGCTTGTACCAGATTTTACCCAGGCGTGGCTCGTACCAGATTTACCCGCCTACCTTGTATAAATATCTATGTTTGAGTAATAAAGTTCAGAGTTAGCCTGGCTCTCAGAAGATTCTTTCTCTCAAGAAGCAGCACAGCTAGAGGCAGCAAAACTACAAGCGCTGATCTGGTCGACTGTTGGCAAGCACGAGGCTTGGCGGAAAGTGAGAACGGTTCGCCCTCTTACTGCGTATGCCCACACTAGGGAGGTGTACGAAGCAAAGCACTTGGTGCCCTAATAGTTCGGGTCACACAAAATTCGGATTTTAGAGTTCGGGACAAGATAACGCAACAATAATTCCAGTGCAATTATTGTCGATCTCGACTGAGTCGAAGTAGACAAACAATAATTCCAGCTCAATTATTGTCGGTGACAAAATTCGCAACAAACTCTAAACTAATAAATAATTCCAGCACAATTATTGTCGGTGGCAACAGTTCGCAACAACCTATAAACTAAACAATAATTACAGCACAATTATTGTCAAACATAGCCATGTTCGGATGCAGCCAATAATTATAACATAATTATTGTAAACTGCCAGCACTCTTTCCACACCAGATTCGGCCGCACTCATAACTGCACAAACCAATGCACGCTCTCAAACAATTGTACGCTGACTTGGGGTAGAAGCAGAACACGTCGGGAAGGTGTACAGGTGGCTACTGTACAGGATTTTATAGTCGGTTGGTGAACGACTGATAGCATGCACCTGTACTAGACCCCAGGCTGTTTACTATTGCTGCGCACGACCGCTGTCACAGCATACGACTGGCTGTCAGCCCCTACCACTGCCTGCCCAGCATAGTTGGACTAGCTGGGTAGGAGACTAGAGAGAGTATAGGGCTTTTACAAGCCGGCACTTCTTAGTCGTACTGCAGTGTAGTAGTGTAGCTGCTCTGTAAGCGAATGAATGAGTCTTTGTATTGGACTGATGATAGCTTGTATTGTGAATACGCCTAGCTGAGCTCTTGTCCTGCTCTGATTAACAGAGAGCTTCAGCTGGCTTATATATAAAACATTATATAACATCTAGCCTTAGTGGCTTGTCAACAAGTGTCAATTGCGTAACAGGCATACATAGATATACATAGAGGTAAATGAGCTGCCTAGAATAATAATAAGGCCAAGTTACATGAGGATCCTTTTGTTGTCATGTGCTTTCATAGAACGATGATGACTAGAGTGCATGCTTCCTGTTGTAGATAAAGTCTTAGTCAATTCTACCACACTACCACCCAGACACAAATTCCTGTACATTAGTAGTATAATAATTATTATTATTTATAATTATTATAATAGATAGATATTATAATAATTAATAATAATAATGACCATCCATCCAAATATTATAAATCTTGCTCACCTGAGTTGAAGAAAAATATCTGGCCTTACCCTCTATAATAGTAATGACATAGAGTATTATTTATTTTTATTATTTATTTATTAATTGTTGTTGTTGTTGTATTTCTTTGTTATTCTACTACTACTACTGTTGTCAGTCGTGAATGAAATGCCCATGAAATGCCAGTCAAAATGGACACGAACCAGAATCATCAACATAAACCTGAACTTGTCACATTTGACAGAAATATGATAGCGTGTCAAAAATGGTTCAAGCAGTAAGAATACCCGAACATTTATTTAATAATATAACGCACTCCAACTGTGTATTTTATTGCTATCACTTCAGCGCCGAAACGGAATGACCGGTAGTGCGGCAGCAAGGGCAGCTCCGCAGTAAATTACCATTATAAATTTGTAGTTGTCCTCTCTGGTTTATGACAGGTTACACAACTCCACTTTTTACCTGTGAATACTCCCAAAGTGGAAGTTGTCTCCACTCTGTTAACTGATGAGAAAACTTCAACAAAACATAGCCAGGTTACATGGGTATTATCGTGATTTAAATTTGCTTCCTACCACTTTAAAATCAAACTATCCCTTTTTTCAAGCTTGAAAATTTCAGTGTCTAGCATTATCATAAAAGCTCTGACAAGTACAATCAGCAGAATACTATTTTTTTTCACAAGACCTTTCTCATGAAGCAACTTGTAGACCGCTCAATTTGTACATAGTTTGTACAAGTTCTGCAATCAATAATGTTTCATGTACATCAGCAATGTCCATGACATACTTGTTATTGTGACAGACCGAAAAGAAGCAGAAATATTTAACTACTGAAGGAACGATGATAATGTCAAACTTGAATGTTAATCAAAAAGCAGCATTCATGAACTAATTCTGATTGTTTGCAGTGGGAAAAAAGGGAAAATCTAGATTATACATAATGGCAGCTGCAGATCGCGAATATAAAGATGTCGGCGAGATGGTTTATCAACACTGTTCTGTCAGCTAGCAATCACTTGCCACTGGAAACAATCAAAGGTTAAATAATGAAACCTTTTTCTTATTGTTCTGCCTAAGTAATGTTGTACAGAAGCTTTCAGAACAAAAGCACTCGTTCGCAGAACAATTCACTTATACTCTCTCCATGCTTATACACAAAACTCCAGTGAATTTATGATAAGAAACCTAGAGTATTCCGATATTATTGGTGCACAAGCTGTGTTTAAATTGGTTTTAGCAGAGCATTTGATTGCATGTAGCCTGTTCCACTTTTACATTAGGTTTTTAAACTAAACTCTCCACCCATCTTATCCTGCTAGTCAACGACTTTCTATCACAACAGTAGCAAGGTGCCAAATGTATTCAAACTAGGTCCAAACAGCAATCAGTGACTGCAGCAGTACCACAGGGAACACTCACCCATTCCATTCTGTGGAACATCTTAGTAGGTAGTTTGTCAGAGCCCACTCCTAACATCAAGCACCCACATGATACAGTACCAGTTATTCAATTGCCAAACCATGAGCGTTTACCGTGTCGACCACACTGACTCAGACTAAACTGATCTACCAGGAGAATTTGCTGTAGCACGCATTCACTTACTCAAAGCTATGGAGCAGTAGTATTTCTAGTATTCTAGTAGTATTATAGTAGAAACAGTTATGCGAAAATCGCTTTTAGAATTCATATCGAGCTCTCACATAAGTTGGTATTAGCTATCATTTTCAGTTTCATGGCATGAGCCTGATCCCTAATTTTGATATGAGTTTACAGTGGTAAAGTAAGAGCAGGTATCTGTCATGGTGTCTGTCTAAGGACAAGAAGGTTCTCCTGGTTCCAAGGTTGAGAAGTCCATTTTTTGTGCACCAGTTATTGGTTTTAGTTTTCTTTGTAATTTTATGACTAACTATCAAACGAGCTCCCAGATAGAAATTGGTGTTGATGGGCGATGATTGAAAATAGTGGAGTTTGCCATCATTTATGTTCTCCAGGATACAACTTACGCTGCACTTGACTTTTGCACTAGATCTTAATGGTTTCCCAACATGTTTTAACAACTGCCGATGCGCGATAGTCACTGTGGTAGACATCGGCTTGGTCTCTTGGGATTCCATCCCAAAGTCCTACATTTAAAATGCATGTGACTTTTCCCCAGTCTGCATGTTTGGTTTACATGCCACTTCAATATCTGGCTATCAGCTCATCCTATTGTTCATCAACAAAAATTGGAAGTTGGCTCTCACCGACAATACATAGTGATGACAATCGACTAAGCATTTCGATTTTTGGCTGATCCATTTCTTATCTTCCGTCTCCTACTTGCTCTTGGTCGTGGTCATCGCCGTAGCCATTGCTGTCGCCATCGCCGATGCACCGTTATCGTCATCATCATCTTCATCATCATGGCCGTTTTCAATCCTCAACAGCAACTTCCAGAATTGAATCCACATCTTTGGCTATTTCACCGACATCTAGTACTGAGTCTTAAAACCAATCTTATTTGATTAACTGGCTCATCCGATATTCAAAATCGAATAACATTTGCTTCGAACCATTTCCAATCGATTTGAGCTCCATCTCTCTCTTGAACAATGATTGCATGATAATCTTAGTCTTGCTTACAAAATATTGATACCTCGAAATAAATTTGCTCTGTATTGTATGCTCTGTACAGAGTGCAACAAATAAACCATACTCCAATACAATCATTCATTATTTTAAAAAAAAATAGTTCACCGACCACTAAAAATTTTGATATTTTCAGCGGTTGGGGAGTCTTGAGGAGCAACTGATTGTCCTTAAAGGTTTGGTTTGGGGTGGTCTGACATTGAAAAGCTAACACAACCATCAGATTCTCCAATGTCTTTTGTGTGCTGACCACAAATTTTAAGTCAATCCATTCATCACAAGCCATGTGGCAGCTGTTTTTGTACACCAGCATTTGATGGCCGATTAAAAAACATTACTAATTGTTGCAGTGATATGGTGACTTACGTACATCGAGCCTGTGTACTAGTAAATATTTGGTTATTAGCCAATGAGCATTTAGCTACTGGGCCATGATTGGTTAAATATTCGAAGTGGCCTGTAATAATGCTACTAATATTACTAACCGGATTATCGAGTGAAAAGGTTATTGTAGATTGAGTTCGATGAACTGTATCAAAGTATTAGGGCTTTATTCATTATTTGCAATCCTTCAATCGCATCTATGAGTGATAAATAGTTAATTATTCTCAATTACGCAACACTATGTTGACAAGACATTTCCGAAGTTCAACCAATCACGGCCCAGTAGTTAAATGCTCATTGGCTTATCACCAAAATTTTACTAGTATGCAGGTCCCATGGACGTCACGATATCACTGCAACAATTAGTTATGTTTTTCAACCAGCCAACAAAGGCTGGTGTACAAAAACTGCTGCCACATGGCTTGTGATGGATGGATGGATCGACCTAAAATTTGTGGTCAGTACCCAAAAGACATTGGAGAATCTGATGGTTGGGTCGGCTTTTTGGTGGCAGACAACTCCCAAACCAAACCTTTAACAAGCATCTTCAAGTTAAATCTTAATTTTGTCTATGTATTCATCATCTTGAAGCCTAAACCCAACGCAATTTTTCACGAGCCCAGTGCAATCCTCCTTTATTCCTACATCACTATCCTATTCCATCTCCATTTTCTCTGCTGAAGTAAAAGAAATACTATTCAAATTCGAAATGGACAAAAAAACACATTATATTTTGCTTAAACAGAAATTTATAAGGACTCACATATTTCTTGTAAGCTATGTTATATTATTATCAGGTAAATGATCTCGGTCTATCTTTTGATTTTATAAATAGACATGGGTAACTGCGAGTAAATAAAATAGTTTTGGGAGCAAACCACTTGGGCTAAAGTAGTACTCCCAGTAGTACTAAAGAAGCAGATCTCTGTCATGGAATCTAAGGGTTAGAAGGTTCTCCTGGTTCCAGGTACTTCAAGTACGCCCCTGTTCCTGTGCGAACTTGTGAGATACTTTTTAGTGTGCACCAGTTGTTTAGAATTTAGTTGTGCAAGGGGTTTATATTGCGATATTTTATGTCGTTTAATATATTTTATGGTGTGTTGGATGTTCTGGAGGTTATCCTGGAGGTTATCCTGGAAGTTTCTCTGGTCCATTGGGTGCCTTTTCGTGTGCACCAGGTGTTTAGTTATTTATTGGTTATTGGTGTGGTAAAGTATGCCCCTGTTACCGAGTGAACCCGGTGAGGTGCTTTTTTGTGCGCACCAGTTGTTAGAATGTGTGGTAATAATTATGGTGTTGAATATGTGTTTGGACGATGGTTTGTATGTGTGTGTGTATTTTTTTGATGTTTTGCAGGTTCTCGTGATGCATTGTTTGGGTGCCTGAGGTGCCTTTTTGTGTGCACCAGGTGTTTCGTAACTAGTTGTGTTGGGTGAGGTGCTTTTTGTGTGGACCGGGTGTTTTAAGTTTTAGTATTGCGTTTAGTTGGGCACAAGTTCATACTACGATTTTTTATGTCGTTAGAGCTTGGTTGGTTTATACTGAGCTTTGTATTGTGATTTTGAACTGTGATATTGTGGCGGACGGGGGGGGCCAGAACACTCTACGTTTCGACAAGTCTATGTTATGCAGTTCTATGCTTGACAGTTCTATCACTTATTTACTTACCATTTATCATTCATTATTATCATGCTGCCATGTGCTAACTACTATGTTCAGTCAGCCATTGCCAACCAATTAGTCTTTTCTAGATGTTATATGTGTCAGACAATACCAATCAACTTATGGCAGGCGTGGCCTGCAATTAACTCTTTTGTATCTTACTTCACCTATTGCCTTCAGTTTATAATAATGTCAGTGTAATCAGTAAATAAAGTCGGAGTAAGCCTTGTACACTCTCAGAAATTATTTGCATGCAATAACTTTACTGCACACAGTACACACAAGTATACTGCACACAATTACACTACAGTTTGCAACAACGTGTAGGCGCCGAACCTTTGTCGCTCAGAATAGCCGCTGGCTAGTTCGGCCCATCACTGGTCAACAGTTACTGTTGTCTAAAACAGCTAACACAACCAGGCAGTTCGACCTCAACCGGCAATGATTAAATATCATTGCTAGGTAGGATATTGAGCTGCAAACGGGCTGTTACTGCTGCTAGAGCATAGTTCGGGAGTATCGATGAAAGCAATTATCAAATGCTTACGGGTAACTAAGAGATTCAACAAGGAAAACAAATTGGAAAACTCTGAAGTATCCGCTAAACAAGCTCACGCTGTTTAATCAACGAGAAAATTCATTTGGAAAGCCTTAGAATATCCGCTCTACCGTTTTACGAGATTTTGCACTCGCCTTGAAGTCATCATCATGTTTTTAGTCCGACAAATTTTACACGAGTCGCTTTCAGGTATTATTGTAGTCGCCATAATGTATGCATCCTGTTTTTAAATCAAACAAAGTTATGTGCTCATTTTTCTGTTAGACTTGTGCGCTGACAACGTGGCTTTAAAAAAGTAATTAATCATACGCTCGCTCGCTCGCATTCATTCAATGTTACATGTACCAAAAGTAACGGATGTCTATGCTTCCCGTTACAAAATCGACTTCATAAAGAATGTTGATTCAATTACAACGAATGTCTGCATCAGCTATTTGTTTTGAATTCGAATTAATTATTAAGTGTAAATTGGGTATTAAGATAGAATAAGTAAATAACACAGAAGTTTATGAGTTTTGTAGAATAAAAGCTTTTTGGTATTGTTTTATCATTTGCAAAATACAAACACAAATTTTGTTATGAATGTGCAACAGGAATACAATGCGTATTTGTTGATTAAGCAGACATGCTCATTTACTGAAAGTTGTCAGAGGCTGAAATTAAAGGAAACGTAAGAGTTGGTACGTTTGCCAGTTTTTGTTATTGTTGACTGCACATTTCCTAATTTTTTGCAGCTATGTTTTTAAAAAGTTCTCATAAATGATTCATTTTGTTACACGCTAAGGAAATCATTACTTAATGCAGTCTCAGACAGCTACTTCCTTTGAAACCTAATCCTAAAGTGTTTTTTGTTTACATTCTAGATAACCTACGGTGTCATTTTGTTAATCACTCTTTTTAATTTTTTATATAATGTATGATTGTCTCAAGTTTTAAAACAAATAGTAATTCTAGAGCTGATAGACTTTCAGACACATCTAAAAAAATGTTAACAAAGCGCAATCTCGTCTGCTTGTTTGTCAGTTTGACTTACAGCTGTTTGGCAGACTGACTTACAAGCTTGTAAGTACTTGTTGGCTTACAAGTTGCTGTTTGCTGTTACTATGAATTGAGATTACAATAATTACTTTATATGTTTCCATTCATTTATTCAGTTTTCGATGCAACCTAATTTAGCCTCTACTCTGGAACCGAGATTGTGTGTAACATGTGTAACATGTGTAACATATGAATGATTGAATAAAATATCAACTGTTTTAATATAAAGCTATAGGTTAGCAGCTAACCTAAAATTTAGCATCTAGCCTGGAACCAAGAAAACTTTTATAACACTATACTGCAACATGCAAAATGTTCGGTTCGTTAGGTAAAATTTAGCTGTTTTATTATAGAGCTAGAGGATTTGTAGATAAAAAAAGATGCATGGAGTTGTTAATATCAAAGTTACGCCTATTTAATCTCTAATTGACTTCCCACCCTATTTAATCTCTAATTGACTTCCCACCCTATTTAATCTCTAATTGACTTCCCACCCTATTTAATCTCTAATTGAAGCTCCACACCTAAACCAAGCATATCTAATAGCAGGTAAATAGTATGGAATAGTGCTTTGATTAATGGCTCTAGATTTTTGTTTATAACAGAATTTTTATTTTACCAAATACCATCAGTTTTCCTCTCAGCAATATCGTTACTAGAACAGTATTTAATAAACAAAGGATGGCTAGCAAATATTCAACGACAGCAAACGAGTAAGTTATTTTATACAATTTTTACAAAGCCTTATCTATTACATGTATAAGTTTATACATGCATACATATATATATAGATATATATTTTATTTGTAGATCTACAGCCTCGAATAGCGTCGAGTTATTCAATGTCAGTGAATTAGGTTTTGCCAATATCTAAGTATAATATTGAAACTCTTGCCATTATTTTATTCAAATGTTTTGTATGAAGCTTATAATCAAATCCCATCTTGTTTTGATATTTTATCAAGTTCTACTGATGAAGAAATCGCGAGAATTGTTGAGGCTTGGTTGAATGAAGAGGGGCAAGAGCAAGCGGGAGTCAAAAGTAAGTTTGCTTTGTATACAGAAATTATGAAAAAATTTATATTTTAATGTATAAAGTGAATAATAGCTATAGGTTAATACTTTTTAATATTTTTTAGATGGTGAGGAGAAAAGAGAAAAAAAAAGTGATAGGTAAGAGTAAGTTTGCTTTGTATATAGAAGTTGTGAATGAATTTATATTTTCATGAATGATAGCTATGGGAGTAGTAATATAGGAGCAGATGTCTCTCCTGGAGATAAAGTTCTCCTGGTCCCAATGGCCTTTTTATTAGCACCAGTTACCAGGTGTTTTGTTGGGAGGTTTGACCCGAGATGTTCACCGTACATAAGTTTTTATTGTATGACTTTAGTGATAAGGTTCTCCTGGTGCCGTGGTTTTTTGTTAGCACCAGTTAGCATGCGTGTACTTGTATAGATTATATATCGTCAAGCTAATTCATGATGTGATAAATTAAATTGATAAACTAACATTGTTCAATTTTTATTGTTATATTACATTATCTTTATCCTTCAATCTTTTTATAATTATTGAATTTTTTTCGATGATAAAGTGATAGGTGTATTTTTCATTCACAGATTGATTTATTGGTGATGATTATTATTATTGAAATTTGTGAGCATGATTATATTTAAGGTGTAATAACACGCTGACAAAATTGCTAAGAAACATACACCGAAAGGTATAAATTACACAATATTTTCGTCAGCAAGGGTTCTCGTTGATGTTTCGACAAGACCTGTCAGCGCTAGGTTGCTAACGATATCGGTGGCATACTATTGGCTGAGTGCCAGAATTTTGCAATGCCATTGGCCATGAAATGACTGCCTTGTCAATAGCAAACCTCGCGCATGAATGAACGCACACTAATATGTGCTCGCAACTAGACTAGTATCTCAGTGTTGGTATCATTGAAGTTGAACGTTTCGTTGCAACATCGTGAAAGTGTGACCGCAACTTAAACGTTTTGAAGACTACAAAATTATATTAAGAATTTTGAACAAACGTAGACCGGAATGAATACAGACATAGCTGGAATACGCGTAGACACATCCAGGGATGAATGTCAGCAGTCCTGGAATGAAAGCTCACTATGTGACAGAAAAAAAAATGGACATTCATTCGTTCGTCGCGACATATAAACTATCATTTTGACATTTGTTCCATGAATAAAGAAAGTTGTCGTTTTTTCCCAAAGTAGACAATTCCTTCTTTATAGCTGAGCTGACATTCATTCCAGGTCTATCGATGTTTATTCCAGGGTGTGTCTACGCTCATTCCAGCTGTGTCTGCATTCATCCCTGATGCTGCTCATTCCTGTCTAGGCTCGTTCCATTTCCCTGCTATTTATAACTTTCTAGAAGAAATCGAATTAACCATTTTATTTGAAAAAGACTGAATATTGGAATTAATGTATACAATAATACAATAATAGTTGGTTATTAACACAACAGCTATGAAATAATAATGATAAACTAACTTGAAACATTTTTCTTTATTTACCAATCACTAAAACAGCATCTTCACTGTCATTCATCTATGATTGAATAATTTATTTTTTTCAGTTGTTGTCTTTTGATAACAAAATATTTTGTTTTAGTGCTCTTTGTGGATTGTGCAGTTGACATCATAGCCCTATGTCCACATGTGTTCAGCTGGTAAATGAATGCCTACCATTCTAAATCATTAAAGGACTTGAGACGGACTTTGCTAGATGCACTTTGTGTGTAGAGTGGTTCTCTCCTCAAGCATTGTAAAACTATTATGAAAACTCACTGGCGGCAACACAAATGCAAGAGCTTTGTAGAGGTCTATGGAGGTTTGTGACAACGCTGTCGACATAAGGGGCTATCTGCAGGCCGCAGTTCCATTATGATATTATATAGTATATTCCATCAAGTATTTTGTACCACTTAGGTTGAGTTTTCAATTCAAAACAACGTTCTAAAAATCTTAATTATTACTACTTGGCGTTTTTTTTTCGTGGAAAGATAGCCAGTATTTCAGATTTAATTTTATTGTTGTTGTAAGAAAAACGTCGGAAATATAATTTCGGCAATGTTTCTTTTTATGTAATAGTGTTATAAAATTATACCAGTGCTATTGTTTAATTTTATTTTTCATTTGAAAATTATTATTTTGATCAAAATCTTCTATTAATTTTTTGATTTGCATCTGAAACATTATCACGTGAACGCTGGTGTATACATAATAAAGATGAAAAAAATTGCTCGCTTGAGAAAAACAACTCCAAAAAAGTTTAAGGTTTGTTGGAATACAATTTTTTGGAATCAAAAAATTCTCGGCACAATGCCAATATTTAGGAGGCCCTAGTTCTATACAAACAAGCCAAAACTTTTAAAACTTGCTTTGCAGCTCTATATAACTAGTTGCGTCTTCGGGAAAAAATTGCGTTTTGGTGAGTGCTGACTCTGTCTGTAGGAATCGTCATATTGGTGACAGGGCAACTCCAGATAATTTTTCTGAACACGTGTAAATCTCCAAAAGTTGAAATTAAATCAAATCCTCTTCGAATTAGGCGTCCTAGGCCCTTTAAGCAATAAGATATTTTCATATTTATATACCATCTATCAATTAAATTTTGAAGTTCGTAATGGCTTCATTAAAAATTTGAATTGTAACTGAAAACCTCATTTTTGTGATTAAAAACTCAAATAGTTGGTTAATTTAATCTTTAATCAGGTTAATTGACATGCACTAGCTTATTGGTTGCATGAATTTGTGATAAAATTTCCAGTACTTTTTCTATCGTTTTTAGGCTGCATCTTTTGACTGGTAATTTAGCTTATTTAGCTTATTAGTTGCATGAATTTGTGATAAAATTTCCAGTACTTTCTCTATTCTTTTTAGGCTGCATCTTTTGACAAGTAATTTGTAAATAGTTGCGTGTTTTGTGCTGTTTGCTTCATTTTCCTGTGTTACAATACTTCACTGTAGACTTTGCTAATACATACATGATTGTCATAAATTTTCAAATATGTTAAAAAGTTGGTAATATTTGCTTTTACATGTCATCTGATTGCAGTGATTTAGAGTCAGCGAATTGGGTGTGTGAGCAATGCACCCTCATAAATGACGGTCATGTGACATGCTGCGAAGTTTGCCTTAACCCAGGGATTGTTAAAAGGTAGTTATTTTTTAAATCATTTATATGATATTATAATCACCATAGACATTTTGTTCATCTTTTGTACTAGACTGATTAATACGAAACAATATTTATTCTACAGATCATACTCTTAAGTTCTGAAATATAATCGGCTGGACAAGGTAATGTGTTATTATGAACTAGCATGAAAGTCTTTACAAAAAATTAATTTATGTTGCCTGGTAACTTGAGACCATCTCACTTTCAGAAGCTTGTGAATGTTTTTAGTTGTCAACAATTGCGATTAAAAGTTTTGCAAAGCGTTTTTACATCAAAACTAATTAGGCATTTTAATAGTCTGGAAACAAAAATTTTTATATTTCTCTCTTTTATTCTTGTACGTATGGCTATAGAGTAAGGCCCACATGATATGTGGGCCTTACTTTATAGCCATGAAGTACAAGTATTATTTTTACGTCATGATCGAAATGGATGTAGTGCATGCATACAAATTCGTAATTCTTGGTTTTAGAGATCGACTGCCCCTGCTACTATTAGCTCATCCAAAAACTCTCCCTTCATCTAGTAAGATCAAGGTAAGGTTAGTTAAAGTTATCTTCTCTTTATTGTCAAAAAATACTAAATAAACTGAATCACAATAATGAAAATGATCATAAATTAATTATTATTTTTCTTTTTATTGTATGTTCGGTCAAATAACATGTAATTCAGATTTAAAAATAATTGAGGTTTTTGATAACAACAACAACGCCAACAATAAAAATCTGGCAATTTTTTTCTTCACGAATAAATCTAAACACTAATAATCTGAATCTTTTGATATTAATGGGTTTAACAATATCTTTTTCAACTTTGAGATGTTGCTTCAGTTTTTTAAATATTGGCCATGTAATTTATCACATGAATGCTAGTGTGTACATAACAGCAAACCTATCAATAATAGGTTGGAATGCTGACTCGACTGCAACACCTCCAAAAAACCTGAAAATAATTGCAAACTTAATTTTCTATGCCGTCCTTTTATACGAACAAGCGAAATTCTTGCAACATCACTTTATGGCCTTGTATAACTAGTTGCGTATCGAGAAAAAAAATTGCGTACAAGTCACCATCTATTGCGCTTAGGTTATGGATGGAATTACGAGTTTCAGAAAGCTTTGTTACCCACTTTTAGACCAATCTCTTTTTATTTAGTGAATAAATAGAATACCCAATTATGAGAAGTGTTTTATGTGGCTTTTATCTAGGAAATTTCCGACAGTAGCGACGTTGAGAGCTCTATTATGTATCTTTCATCTACCGCAAGTGATGATGAGTTAGGACCAATGAAGAAAGCTAAAAAACCTAAACGGTATGCATTGGCACAAAGAATATTTGCTCACAAGTTTATATTTTTGATGAAGATATTTTGAATAGTTGCAGAAGGGTGTTTTTTGGTTTCTATGCGACGGAGATGTTCAGAATGCGAGGATTGGATTAGTTCATATCCTACTGAATTTAATTCTCGATGAAGTGTTTGGCTGCTATCGAATTATCGGGACTTGTGTGCTCTTGCTTTAACTTGATATTTCTGCAATAAGTTTATTGCCTTTTAACAAAAATTTCTAATGTTTTAGCAACCTCAATACCTATAAACTGTTTTCATTAATAATCATTTTCACATCATTTTTCACCAGAAAATTGTTTTATTTGAAAATGATTACACCGTTTTTATTTGGCTGGCAAAAAAACACACAGTTCTAGTTTAAACATTAATAATAAAACTACAGTTAAGTAAAGTGTAATTAATAGAAAACATAAGTTAAATTTTTGATAAATAACAAATAAATCCAGGTTGCATAATGATGAACAACCCCTATATCGATAATAATGTACGCTATTGATCAACCTATCATCAACTACTTGTTGATTTTACCTTCATTGAGGTAAAATTTTTATTGCAAATGCTATGTAGTAATACAGCAGCAGTGGCATGATCAATGAATGGTATTGGTTATAAAACTGTTCTGCCTAATAAACATATTGATTTGCTAAAGTCTGTTAGAGGGGAATGATAACTCTCAATATTTACCTCGCATCCACTGCGTAATTCGATGGCCTCTCGCATCCTAGCATTTAATTTTATAGCATTCAAGAAAGCTGGCTGCAAAAGTTAGGATTATTCGATGGCTTTCCGAACACGTCTTGTATCCACTTTATGCATATCGTCGCATCCTTGAGATACCAGTCTGTTTTCAATATTAGAGCATGTTTTTGTAGCACAGCTAAACGTTCTACTGAGAACATGTCACATTTGCCAGACATTGTGGAGAAAGTACCTGTGTTTTCTACTGAACTTCCGTCAAGAGTGCAAAAAATTGCCAAGTGCTATATCAACATGGCTGGGCTAGAATTAGATGACATAAGAGCCAATGGCAATGGACCGTATCGAAATTTAGGAACCTATAGTTGGAGTTTCCAATTAGAAGATGGATCTGTATGTAAAAAAGGAAAATATAGGTTTTGTGGGGATCAAAGTACTTCAAGTCCAAAAACATATGTTTTACAGAAACAATTCTTTGTGTATTCCCCTGTCCAGATTTCAAACGACAATTGGTATATGTCTCTGATTCGCATAATGAATGTTTAAATAACTGTTGCTTAGTGCTGGATAGTTTTACTGGTTCAGAACATCCGATTCCTCTCATTCCACTCGGCAACTCCAAGCACAGGAAAGTCCGTTATACTTCAGTGAAGCAGACAGCTATCACAAAGTTGTGCGCACGAGTAAAGCAAACTTCATACGTGGTGCGCTGGAATCTCACATTGAGAGTGAAGGTGGGCGAAGTAGTATCAAGCTAGAGAACCGGCCAAGTGTTCAGCAAATCTACAAATTTGAAGTAAGTAGCTCTTCTACAGGAGATTTAGAAGACATTATGCTTTGGGCTAAAGAAAATTTGCATATTTGTCATCTGGTTAAAATACACCCTGACGCATTAGTAGTGCTGTGAACAAATGAGCAATTGGAAAATTCGCAGTGTTTCACTACTAAATCGAATTCAGATGCCATTTCTGTAGATCCAACCTTCAATCTAGGCAAATTTTTAGTTACCCATTATCTATCGAAATGACTTTCTACATTCAAAGAAAACAGGATCAAAAGCCTGCTTTTGCGGTCCAGTTTTAGTTCACTTTCATAAGAAATGTGAAACTTGCTGCAATCTCCTAGGTACACTTGTTAAGGTTCTTCCTGCTTTAAGTGGAATGAAAATTGTAGGTACAGATGGCGAAGTAGAACTCAATGAGGCTGTCAAGTTGCCACTTCCTTTAGCTAAGCAACTGCGATGCTGCTATCATTTTGAGAAAAATGTTCTGGAGAAACTTCGAAAGTTAAAGCTTTATATCTACTGGCAAAAGATGAAGCAACATCTGGGAGACCTTCTAACATCACATTGTTTCAAGGCGGAGTTTACAAGCTTCCTATATTTTTGGGATGTGTTGAACCCTGATCTAGGAGCTTACATTCGTGACCATAGCAATGTTCTTCAAAATCATTTCCATCATTCGAACAATAGCGGACATCTCTTCTACACAAACATGTCCGAATCCACTAATGCTAAGATTAGGAACTTCATGTGTCACAAGTCAAAGTCACTGTACCACTTTTTAACTGAATTGGTGAATTTTTTAGAGCCGAATATGGGGCAGCAGTTGATGAGTATACACACCAGTCAGAGAGTTATGTTGTAAGTCCTCACTACAGTCACCTATTTTCAGCAAACTTCTTCACTCAAACTGATTCTGCGAAACACAATTTACTTCACAGTTATGACTCGCTGTCCATGGCTGATGTGGTTTCTCATGCTGCACAGTCTGCAGATGAATTACCTGCAGTTGAGGCATTGGCTGTGCCAAATGCTGTTTCATTACCACAGGACTGCCTAGAGCTTGCTACTGATGAAGAAGAATGCATGGTCTTGAAGAGGTAAATCACTGACTTCTCTATTATGCCAGAAAATTGCAAATTACATGTTTCTTTGACTATTCTTTCAAAAATACTTGAAAAAGCAGATCGTCTCATAACTTCTGAAGGAAACATAATGCCGACACCTACTAGGCATGAAGAATCTAATGCATATGCGCGCATTTCTGATTTGGCTATGAAAAACCACCAGATCAATGTTACGTTTACTTCTGGTAAAGTTGATTGTGATTGCAAGGGATTTAAGTGTCAGAAAATTTGTTAACATGCTGTCGCTGCAGCTCATATGTCAAACTCTCCTTATCCATACATCAAGTATCATAGAAAAACAAATAAAGGAGTTTCCCACAATTTTCTAACCTCTACGATTACCACTGATAGAGCCGGCTTAAAACCAAGTCAAAACATGAGAACATGCTATAAGAGAAAAACTTCTAGATCTACAACTGTCCCACCATTATGTACTATTGATCATGAGGAGCTTGTGAGATTTATAGACTTGGCTGTGCAGAAGAGGGTCAAGATAAGCTATAAATGCAGATAACCTGCCGACAGTTATGGTAATGCAGTAATTGGGAAAAGGATATACCGTAGCTATTTTGATAACCAGTCAAGCACCCTGAAAGCCATACTAAAACGAGAATGGGCATACTTCCTTATTGGGTGCTTCAATTACCCTAACAAGCATTTACACATTTGTGAAAATAGTAGTTTTGATGAAGATGTATACATACAACTTGCGGCCAATGTTTATGTTATCCAAAAACAAGTGTTGTATTTTGTGTAACATTCACAAAATCGAATACACAGTTTGTGGTTAGAATTATTAATTCAAGCTGTGTATTTTATTGTTGATAGCATTTTTATATTGTTGATACAATTAATTCGTATAAAATAAATGTTACTTTTGTGACAGAAATTTGGTCACGCGACAGCAGTTTTATTGATGATTTACCTGCACAACTTGCACTAATTGCTTTTATCATCATTAACAAGTTTTGTACCTGGTAAAACAGGCACATCAATTTTGTATGTACACGTCACATTATGAGATCATGCACAGCTAGTAGCCAGGATGATCAATCAAAACACTTATTGTTGTTGCTTCTACCATGAATCGTTTGAAAAAAATATTTTTTACTCATGTTACAAGAGTTTGTTCATGGTTTGAATACCAATAAAATTGGCATAAACCATACTCAAATGATCCACTAGATTAAAGTTCTATTCATTGCGCTGTAATTGGATGTTAGCAAAAATTACCTTCAAAAGGAGGAAACAACTCCATTTATTTATCCGCTCGAAAGAAGAAATTTTTTGACAATGTACATACCGCTAGTTTTGCAATTGTGAAGACAACTCCTCAAAAGTAAGTAAAAAAGGGAAATAGCCGGTCTATGGGCTGTGTTGCGTTTTGCGACCTGTTCTGCAGTTCTACCATTCTGCAATTTTCAGGTACCAGCGAATGCGTGTGGGGTAGATTGTTTGAGTTTCATCTCAATGCATGGCAGTTCTCAACGCGCCTGTGCACTGACATATTGGTGCATGGAGCAAATAATAGGCATATGAACATATTGAATGGAGTAGTGATTCACTTCAAAATGATCTGCGTGATAAAAAAGTGAAGGTTACATATTTTAACTATTATCTTCAGCAAATCCATCAGAGAACCTCTGTTAGGAGTGAAACATCGTTTGTACCTACAGCTGATTTACTAGATGTCCCTACTAAGCCACCTCCACACTTCCCCACTGTTACAAAGAGACCGCATTCAGCTGATCCAAAGCTTCAGTTGGCTCTGAAGCAACTGCTATTGGTAGGTGAGTTTATGTTATGTATCAAACCTGTGCAATATGTTGAAGCAATGAGAAACATACTGAAGTGCTAGCTAGCTTGCTTATTTGCGAGGAGGGCAGTTGATCTGAACAGATCTCTAAATTGTTAGTTTGTTTATTTATTAGTAGTTGTGTGTGTGTACAGATCTATGTTTTTTATGTTCACCCTAAAAGAAGAATACGGTACTTATATTAGTAGATCATCCTTTTTATGCAGAATACAGGAGAATGGTTACCAACCAATGTTGACACCTCTGTCAAAAAGCTATTGGAGCCAAAGATGAAAAGCACGCCTGAGTCGACAGCACAAAAGACTTGCTCCTCGCAGACAATGATGAGCCTCCTTGTGCAACCTATCCCTCTTGTGATGAGCTCTGCCAGTATAACAACCACGACCACAACTACCGTGTCTTCAACTACCACCTACTCTACTTCTGCAGTAAGACTAACTCCCATAACATCAGCAGTGGAAGTTCATGATGGTAATTGTTGATTTTTGTAATAAAATTGATAGGTGTCTTTTTGTTGTGCTAATGGTAACAAACACAGGACATCCAAGCAAAAACATAACATTAGCATTCATGCCTGTCACACAGATAAATGATTATATCCAAAGAACAAATCATTGGTAAGTTAGTGTTGGCAGTCATAAGAAATGGTCATGACCTCTGTGTATGTATGTTATGATCAGGTGATGCAATAGAGAGAAGGAATATTTGATTTTGGAAGGGCCTGAGGTGCTCCCTGACCAATAATCTTTCCTGTCAGCTATTGTTATCAGTGCTGCATGCAATTAATTCCATTGTTGTTTGTCATAACGCCGTTTTATCTACCATTACAGAGGTTATAGATGACAGACCATTTGAAGATTACGATACGTTCGAGTTTCCAGCGGAGGATGAAGGTAGAAATTTATCCTAAATGTTAGCTTCATGTAATCTGTATCCGTTATTGTTCGATATCATTCACACCACCTTTTTTTACCTAACTTTGTGACTGTTCTGTTGTCACTGCCATTGCAAGTCCATGAGCATTAACATATCATATTAAATGAAATCTGTTTAATTTTGTTTCCATCGTATCCAAATAAAAACAGGTGATATAGATCTACATGCATGTGCAGTGTGAGATAGGTGCCTGAGATGAGGTCTTGCAAAGTTTTAGACCTTCATTAATTTGTGTAATTTTTTTATGTGGATCCTGAAGACATGAATTTTTCCTTGGATGCAAATATGACCGCTTATCATAGTGGAATGGTGGTGAGCAGCGATGAGGATGAAGAGAACATGACTGAGCAGATAAACCCCAGCAAGACCCGGAAGCACATTGTATACCATTCAGAGTTGGTTGGTTTGTTCGCAAAGGTTATTTACTTGTGTTGAAATCTGTCAGGGCATACTTGCGCATGAAGCCTTCCGTAATTGGAAAAAATCAAGCAATGATTCATTGACACAAATAACTCAGCCAAATTTTATTATGCCGCAACTTTTTGAAGGTGGCAATAAGAAGCTACTGTTTAGATGAAGTTGTGTGGAATCGTTTTGCAGCCAGTAGTTTATAATTCCTAAAACTGTGAGGTATGAAATATTTTTGTTAAATCTTTGTTGTGATTGTGGATCAGCGTATGAGGCACCTAAGCTGTCAGAAGCAAAGGGCTCCCTTTTGTTGCTAAAGAGCATATGCCGTTGCTTTTCACGGAGTTTTGAATGGAGAAGTCAACCCAAACTTGGACAAAAGTCAAAAGGAAATATTGAGCTTGCAGCTACCATGTTCTTCACGTTAGTAATTATGGTCTTCCTGGTACTGCCCTACAGGTCCATGAAAGTAACCAATTTGTCATTTCTCCTATGCAATTTGCTTTCCTTAGTTGGGCTTGTGCTACTTTGGTTTGTACACAATTTAAATATTATTGATTGAGGACTTTGTTTGATTGCTTGCCATGTCATTGCTAGTTTACATGGACTTTTACAGTCAAAAGTTAGTCAGATCTTCTACACTCCTTTCCATGACAACTGTAGATTGGCATAAGTATATCAGTACTGGTCATCTAGTTTACCATTGCATGTGTTTTAGCGGTCAGACATTTGGAGCTATCTCCAAGTGGCTAAAATTCTGTGATGTACAGTTCATTGGGAAGACAAGCTACCAAAACTACCAGCATCAACATGTAGTGCCCCCCGATACAGATCATTACAAGCTTTCTCGAGACGAGGTGAATGAAAGATGCAAGCATACAAGTAAGTTAGTTGCTGGATATCAACTATCTGTGCATGAATGAGAATCATGCTACTAGTGTCTAGTCAGAGGTGATCAAATAAATGGAAAGTTTAGAACAAGGCCAGGAGCCTTTGTTCCATCCGACATGATTGGATGTTCTAGCATCTGAAGAGTCTTGCAGTGGCAGGAGCCATGACAAATGCTTTTGCAGTATGGATATCGGTGATGTGAGTCACATTCATGAGCTAGTTTTGTTCTAGTGTAGTGTAGTTGTGACCAAATCATTTGCAAA
>CALYOO010000101.1:70652-109761 GCA_945261195.1 Cryptosula pallasiana
TTCTTTGGTTCGTCACCGGGATTGGCATACACCCCAAACGCATTCATATCCTTATATGATTGAATTGTCATAATTGTCAAGCTATCATTTTCCAGTGTTGTTACACCCTTAGTTTCCCCAATTCACGTATTTTTGCTCTGTGGACTACTAAAAAACATTGAAATATTAAATATTTTTAGTTATTAGGGGCCATTCATTGCTGAAACGGTAATAATTAGTTTTTTTGCCAGTTACTTTTATAAAATTATAATTAATAATAATAATATTTAGTATTTTAGTAGTATTATTCTTATAATAGTATTACTAAATAAAAAAATGCTAATAATATTTTTGATATTTGTATTCCATAATCATAACAACATCATACATAATACCAATAGATATGCAATAATAGCGCTTATTATTATTAATAATGATCGATGATAAGAGAAGTTGTCCGTGATAATTATTGTCATCACTGATCACTGATATAGCCTAATGTGAAATAGCCACAATGCTGATAAGTATCTGTGTAATAATGACGAGGCGTGCAAGCCGTTCCCGGCATATTAGGGGGTCATTCACAGTCGCGCTCCAGCCGTGGTGGTTTATTAATGTCGCACAAGTTGATTGCACGCATGTCTGTGCGGGGTGTACCCTCGTTATAGACAACAATGTAACGAGTCTTTGGCGATATTTCTAACAGCGCGAAATTCAAAGTAGATTTGTGCAAACTTGACAGTTTTATACTGCTATTTTTATACTTTTGGAAAATTTTACAATAAAATTTGGTCCCCCTATTGGGAAAATCACTGTCATTTGGTAGCTTATGTATTAAATTAGTGCTACCTAACCATTCCAATATCAAATAAACTAGCATCAAAAAATGTCATTTTTGGCTTTCTCTGTTGACTATCCCTTTAAGTCAAATCTCAAGGCGTGTTGAAGATTTGGTAGCAACTATTTTTTCTAAGCTCAATGGATTTCTTAAACTAAAAGGTCAAGTTTCTTTAGTTAATTCTTAACCTTTTTTACAGCTATGATCAGGCAAAAGTAACAATTTTTATTGTAATGGACATTTTCTTTTAAATTTACTTTTGCTGAGCAATTCACATGCATTCAGGTTGGTTTTTCTTGAATGCAAATTAGTTTTTTTGGAACAAGTTAGCTTATTTTGCTATTTCATTGTTGGTTTTTGTGTTTGTATAATTTATTATTGCCTACTGAAGCTAATTGGTGATGCCAAATTATTCCAATCTAATTAAGTATATAGTTACTAGACATAACGATTCGCTATAGCTTATCGCATGCGCTTTAATGTAAAACAATTTGTGTTTTGCAGAACAAGCCTGTGCATTGATCGGAATTCTGTTTTAACTATGAGGATGGTGATGACGACAACGACGGCGTCGACGACGATGATGATGACAGCGACCCTGGTGCCTATGATGACGACAGCAGCAAAGCTGACTCCCTAACGAAGAAGTGTCTGTGTGGACACAGTTAATTTTGTTACATTTCAGACAGTTTCCCACTCAAGTCACTAGTGAATAATGCTGTCCTCAATCACATTAACTGTTTGCTGCACATTGTAGTTGTATTTGTTGTTTCATTTTTCAGCCTGTTCAATGTTTGCTATCTATTATTTTTTTCGACATTTTCATTTTATTTTGTAATTTTTCAAATTAGAGCAGTCGCCGCACCTAGAGCGCATGGGTACTGCAATCATTTGCTTCAAAATCTATTTGATCGTGAAATTGGCTTGGAGACTGGATAGAGTAATTGAATATGTATAGCATCTGATTTAATCTTATTATGAGAAACCGAATTTGTGTTTTAGTCTGTTCAATAAAACATTGAAAAAAGCCGCTAACGTGCCTCAAAGAACTAACAAATCTTATGTTACAGGGTATAAATTTACACCTTACTCCTATTAAAATTCTTCCTGAATTTTATTTTTTCTGCTAGAATGACATTTGATAACTGCTTTATTTGTGTTTGTGGGAGTTGTCTTTCTGTATGAGGCAACTCTGCAAACAAAGTATTTTTCCTCAAGCTACCTTGGTTCATTCATCATCGTAAAATTGAATTCAGCTCATTGCAGTTGTATTTTCATCTGTGTAACCGTGAGCATTGACCGTAATTTTTGTCGGAGCAGTTACAAGTTAGCCAAACATTGTGTCTAGTCAGCCATTCCTTTTTATTGTAATGGAAAATGTACATTACTTGCTACGCAATTTCTGTCTACTGGCGAGGTTTGATAATATCGATAGACGGCAAAAGCTTGTCAGGTTGCTTGAGGCCTTAATGGAATAAAAATCTAAATCAGCAAGGTTCAAACCACAGTATTTGTTCACCGTAACTGGAATAATATCGTGATTATGCATTACATCTCCTGATTATCTGTCACATTTCACTATCCATCGTCTATTTTATCAAGCTTTCAAACAGCAAACACGTGGTTACAGTCCAAAACACAATATTTTATCCCAGCCATAATTCATTAAAAAAAAACCATTGTCTTCATTTTGGTGTTTGCTTTGTTTATCTATTGACATAAACATAAAAGCCTAAATTTTTTTGAAGCCATTAAATTCGAATATGCGCATCTAGCTCATCAAGGATATGAATTATCAAGCTCTCTGCAGCATTCTGTTTAATACATGAGGCTTATCACAGTCATTGATGGGCTTACAGTTTTGCATGCGATGCCCAATCTGTTTACAATTACAATGGCTTGGGAGATATTTTTCAGTATGCAGTCAACCATCATAAGAAAGATGGATAACCGTTATATAGCATAATGGTGATCGATTATAACTTATATAACATTTAGTTGTCTCCCTGCATAGCACTAATAATATATAAGTTATATTGGGTCACCATTATACTATATAACCAGTATCCACCTTCCCTTAGATGATTGTTGATGCAGTCAAGGATTGTGTATAATATAGGTTTCATATAATTGCTGCTTATGCAATGTTTCCATCTCAATAACAGCAGCCAGCGTACATCGATTCCACAGATTATTAAACTGACAACTAGGCAACCACAGCTTGAAATGAACAGAAAATTTTGTGAAAACTGGTACAGCACTGGGGTCAGCTTTCAGTAGTATTGAAGTTGCAAAGTTGCTAAAATGATGATTAATTTTTGCCATAACACTATAGTTCAACCTGAGCCCCCTCCCTCCGGTACCTGGGATTTTTCTGGAAGCTTCCCAAGGTCTAAACTGAAAAATTTCCCTGTCATAAGGTTATGAGTATAAAACGTCAGCAGTTGCTTTACTGCATTCACTTGAGCAATCTTCAATGGATGCTTAGCCATTGTTTGTGTACTGGTCAGCCTCAGGCTCACAGTTCAGCAGTCCACATCTGAATTTCATATAGCTTATTATCACTATGAAGAAAGTGTTATGTAATAGTCTGTATTAGAAGCCTACCCACTACTTGTTCAAACTAAACAGATCATGTGAATGCTAACAGGTTGACCATTCACCCATTACTAACAGGTGCAAGTGTCAAGGACATTCTTATTCAGGCTGTTTTCAACTGCAACATTAAAATTACAGCACCATTGTGATTTTTTTCATCTTTAGGAAAATATTGATTGCGAAGTAATGTAATCTTTTTAATCTGTCTCAAGCCTTTTAAAAATTAACTATAACTTACTGTAACATATTTGGTTTCATGTTGAGCTTTTACCATTTCATCAATACTATATTTTTCAATGCAAGATACTTTCTTCATGATATATGGATGGATCATATGTAGCATATGACTAGAAAAAAGATGCTCTCTCACATGGCTGACTATTTGTAAGCTGCCAGCTGCTGAAGATTATTTACAACATAAAGAATCAGAAGTGTAGATTGAGGCCTTTGAGGCCATCATAGCCCCAACTTTTGTTCACTGACATAAACTGTAGGCCAAAATATGATAAGGTTCAATCGCAACTGTTTGTCAATGATAGCGTCATAGCCACTTAATCTACTGTGGTTGACTACACACACCTGTTCCCAGTGCAATCAAATGCTGTCCTAGCCTTGGTACGATCTGTTTCTTCAATCATCCCACAAAATACTGACTTTTTTTGAGTTAATTAAATCGAGTAGCTGCTATAGATTGTGTTCAATACTGAACAGGACAAACAATCAGACATTTGCAGAAAGTTTGCCAGTTGAGTACAGGTCAAAAAGCAAAGGTAAAAAACCACTGGAGCATGTTTATAGCTAATGTATCTGCATTTTATTTTGCTTAAGAGGCACGGTGTGACAAAATAAAAAAGTTGCATAATCGCAGTAGGAACTCATATCATAGCTTACAACTATATTGTGCTACTGACTAACTATGAGAAAAATAATGCTTTCTACCACAAGTAATGGTTTAGCAATAACTTCCAATAAAAAAGTTTTTGTTTCGTTTGACAACATTGTTTCATAATATCTAAAATTATTTTAATGCATACCCAGCTTCTAATATTCTTGCGCCATTCTAATTTGTGAATACTTCAAAAATCACAACAACAAAAAGACGACCTATTTTATATCAAATATTAGATATTTTTTATGTAGCCATTTTCCATTAGCATGATCCTTCTCTGTTCACAACTGTTTGATGCATCCTAAACAATTTCTATGAAAATAACTGATGTAAGCTGTTTTGTTTTCAGATTATTTAAAACTTCTATCGCTTTATCTCAACTAGATCAACTGTGATAACTTGCAATATCTGCCGAAATTCAGTATTATCAAACTCTCCGTTAGATCCGTTGCAACTAATGGACAGTCTGACCGCATATAAAAACACGTCTATGCTTCCTCATTTCTTTCATGAATCAACTTTATACTTATGAAGTAACATTTTTGCTGCATCATAATATCTATTTTAGCGTTAAAATTTAAAATTTACTTGATCGATGATTGCAACACCGCTCAGGGTTTACACTAAACACTTTATTTCAATAAAAAATATTATATTTGATTAAATGCATCGAGAAAACATAAATTTATTTTTGGAATTGAGAATTTTCCGTATCATTAAAATCTCTACCTCTTTATTCTTTGGTTACCAAATGCTGTTATTTTATTCATAGTAAATGGGTGCACAAACATTAATACTTTATATTTAGCTTTGGATATTTACAAGCTCGTTATGTGTGGGTGTCAAGGGCATACTTGTGGTGACCATTCCTTTGTTATGTGAATAGGCTATGACAGTTATATGTACACTAGGCCAATTAGACCCCCATTTCACTGCCTGATGAATTACTCAAAAACTCCAGTTTGACTTTTAGGTAACATGCACTTGACTATTTCCTGGCTGGCTTACATACAGCAGAATTTCAAACCAGACGGACAACTCCGAGTGCTCAATTGAGTCAGGTGGCAATCCTTTGAGCTAGACTGAGTGATCTAGTCATGTTATACAAGTCTGGTCATCAGTGAACAGTGATTAGCTGAAATAGGCTAAAACACGTTGTAGTGGGTAACTTGAAAGTAATTGATGACAGCCAACCAGTCAGCTACCTGGTCAATGATAAACTGTATGGGAATTAAATTATTTACTGCGGTGTGTTTGACTCGCTCATCTGACTGAAGTCAGGTCTGGTGTAAAATTTTTTTGTGTCTGACAGATTTTTGTTTGTGTTTAGATATATTATGGATGAGATATTTTTCATAACTGCCAAAACTTGTGCAATGGCCGCAACTTGTATCATGCTGCTATTGTTGTGGAGAGCTACCAACATTTATACTCATCATATTACTGACATCTTTAGCATGGCAACATAATGTAAATTGTACGTCTGTCTTTCTCAAAGATACTTTTTAAATAAACAAACCAGCCTAGCCTTAACCTGATTTTTTTCACATTTATGTACTAGCGGAAAGTTCATTTTTAGTAAAAAACATTGAATTTTATCAATGGTCAATTTTAGAAGACTAGATAGGCAACAAGCTGGCTGAGTTTACTTACACTGTTTCATAATCGATCTTAACTGTCATCCATGTTTATTTCGCTCTACTGAAATGCATCTCTTTCAATTTCTTTTTTTTTTACTAACCCATATGTGCTCAGGTATGCTTTCAATAGAACGACCAATTGAAAACAACATATCGCATGATTTATACGCTGGTTTTACTCAAAATATGAAGATTAATCTTGTAATAAGTGCATTGTCACTTCTATTCACGCATTCTCTACTCTTTTCACATGTAATTGCTTGCTTGTTTTCACGGAAATTATTGCAAAGTCATCAGACCAAAAGTTGCGCTGAGTAGGTACAAATGAAGCTGACATCAAAAACAATCCAAGTGTTAATGTAAATATTTTAACTTATACCCCATGTACATCTACCGATTAGCTCCCGATTTGCCTTACCGATTGAGGATTTCCTTGCATCCGTTTCCTGTGTGACGTAATGAAATAATCGGTAGCATTTTATTTGAGGCTATCGGTAGGTTTTGCTCGTGGTCAAAAAATCGGTAGATCTTTTACGATTGGACCAATCAAATCACCGTTTGCGGCTTTAATGTTTCCAACAAAACTGTTTCTCAAGTGCAATTATTTTTAGATGAAGAATCGTTTTTTAGCATCCCGTCTTTGTTGTTTTAAATCAGCGAGTTTCACCGGTATTGCGTGAGAATGGCAATTGGAGAAAAAAATAGGGGAAACTACTTGACGTCATCTCCAATCGGTAAGGACAAATCGGTAGGTAATCGGTAGATGTACATGTAGCATTAGGGACTGAGTTAGTTAGCTTTGCTTGCATCATCATCGCAGCCTGAGTTTTAACTAAGTCTGTACTTGTTGCACCAAAACAGTGTGTGTTCTAGAATCATCTCCCTCAGTAAGTAACCGGAGGAGTGAACTACAGGGTAAGATAAGTCAAGATGAATGCAACTCTATGAGTCACTGGCATCTGATACTGTGTATTGAGCAGATTTACATTTTGTCTCACCCAAAGTATGCTTGTTAGTGATTGGTTGGCTGAGTATTAATAAGCATCGGCTAATGCCTAGATAATGAACAACAAGTGGATTGAAGTTTGAGTAGTATCATTGAAACCTTGAACCATTGTGGTGTGGTATCTCCCTAAAAATGATAGCAACATCACATGAGGTAATTTGAGTATAACTAGAACATCTGCCAATTATTTGAACTGTACTAATGGATTTAACGAATAGAACTTCTTTATAGGGGTGAATATCTAGCTACACCACTGGTGAGTTTAACTTCGACTACACTGCTGGTATAGAGGTGGCAAATTTGTACGGCTAGCCTAGTCACTGTAATGTTTGAACTCCTGTAGGCCTATAGACAGAAGGATATACTGCTTCTTAATGCCACCTTCAAAAAGTTGCGGCATAATAAAATTTTGCTGAGGTATTTGTGTCAATGAATCATTGCTTGATTTTTTCCAATTACGGAAGGCTTCATGTGCAAGTATGCCCTGACAGATTTCAACACAAGTAAATTACCTTTGCGAACAAACCAACCAACTCTGAATGGTATACAATGTGCTTCCGGGTCTTGCTGGGGTTTATCTGCTCAGTCATGTTCTCTTCATCCTCATCGCTGCTCACCACCATTCCACCATGATAAGCGGCCATATTTGCATCCGAGGAAAAATTCATGTCTTCAGGATCCACATAAAAAAATTATACAAATTATTGAAGGTCTAAAACTTTGCAAGACCTCATCTCAGGCACCTATCTCACACTGCACATGCATGTAGATCTATATCACTTGTTTTTATTGGGATACGATGGAAACAAAATTAACCAGATTTCATTTAATATGATATGTTAATGCTCATGGACTTGCAATGACAGTGACAACAGAACAGTCACCAAGTTAGGTGAAAAAAGGTGGTGTGAATGATATCGGACAATAACGGATACAGATTACATGAAGCTAACATTTAGGATAAATTTCTACCTTCATCCTCCGCTGGAAACTCGCACGTATCGTAGTCTTCAAATGGTCTGTCATCTATAACCTCTGTAATGGTAGATAAAACGGAGTTATGACAAACAACAATGGAATTAATTGCATGAAGCACTGATAACAATAGCTGACAGGAAAGATTATTGGTCAGGCAGCACCTCAGGCCCTTTCAAAAGCAAATATTCCTTCTCTCTATTGCATCACCTGATCATAACATACATACACAGAGGTCATGACCATTTCTTATGACTGCCAACATTAACATACCGATGGTTTGTTCTTTGGATATAATCATTTATCTGTGTGACAGGCATGAATGCTAATGTTACGTTTTTGCTTGGATGTCCTGTGTTTGTTACCATTAGCACAACAAAAAGACACCTATCAATTTTATTACAAAAATCAACAATTTCCATCATGAACTTCCACTGCTGATGTTATGGGAGTTAGTCTTACTGCAGAAGTAGAGAAGGTGGTAGTTGAAGACACGGTAGTTGTGGTCGTTGTTGTTATACTGGCAGAGCTCATCACAAGAGGGATAGGTCGCACAAGGAGGCTCATCATTGTCTGCGAGGAGCAAGTCTTTTGTGCTGTCGAATCAGGCGTGCTTTTCATTTTTGGCTCCAATAGCTTTTTGACAGAGGTGTCAACATTGGTTGGTAACCATTCTCCTGTATTCTGCATAAAAAGGATGATCTACTAATATAAGTACCATATTCTTCTTTTAGGGTGAACATAAAAAACATAGATCTGTACACACACACAACTACTAATAAATAAACAAACTAACAATTTAGAGATCTGTTCAGATCAACTGCCCTCCTCGCAAATAAGCAAGCTAGCACTTCAGTATGCTTCTCATTGCTTCAACATATTGCACAGGTTTGATACATAACATAAACTCACCTACCAATAGCAGTTGCTTCAGAGCCAACTGAGGCTTTGGATCAGCTGAATGCGGTCTCTTTGTAAAAGTGGGGAAGTGTGGAGGTGGCTTAGTAGGGACATCTAGTAAATCAGCTGTAGGTGCAAACGATGCTTCACTCCTAACAGATGTTCTCTGATGGATTTGCTGAAGGTAATAGTTAAAATATGTAACCTTCACTTTTTTATCACGCAGATCATTTTGAAATGAATCACTACTCCATTCAATATGTGCATATGCCTATTATTTGCTCCATGCACCAATATTTCAGTGCACAGGCGCGTTGAAAACTGCCATGCATTGAGATGAAACTCTAACAATCTACCCCACACGCATTCGCTGGTACCTGAAAATGGCAGAATGGCAGAACTGCAGAACGGGTCGCAAAACGCAACACAGCCCATAGACCGGTTATTTCCCTTTTTTACTTACTTTTGAGGAGTTGTCTTCACAATTGCAAAACTAGCGGTATATACATCGTCAAAAATTTTCTTCTTTCGTGCGGATAAATAAAATGGAGTTGTTTCCTCCTTTTGAAGGTAATTTTTGCTAACATCCAATTACAGCGCAATGAATAGAACTTTAATCTAGTGGATCATTTGAGTATGGCTTATGCCAATTTTATTGGTATTCAAACAATGACCAAATTCTTGTAACATGGGTAAAAAATATTTTTTTCAAACGATTCATGGTAGAAGCAACAACAATAAGTGTTTGATTGATCATCCTGGCTACTAGCTGTGCATGATCTCATAATGTGACGTGTACATACAAAATTGATGTGCCTGTTTTACCAGGTACAAAACTTGTTAATGATGATAAAAGCAATTACTGCAAGTTGTGCAGGTAAATCATCAATAAAACTGCTGTCGCATGACCAAATTTCTGTCACAAAAGTTACATTTATTTTATATGAATTAATTGTATCAACAATATAAAAATGCTATCAACAATAAAATACACAACTTGAATTAATAATTCTAACCACAAACTGTGTATTCGATTTTGTGAATGTTACACAAAATACAACACTTGTTTTTGGATAACATAAACATTGGCCGCAAGTTGTATGTATACATCTTCATCAAAACTACTGTCTTCACAAATGTGTAAACGCTTGTTAGGGTAATTGAAACACCCAATATGGAAGTATGCCCATTCTCGTTTTAGTATGGCTTTCAGGGTGCTTGACTGGTTATCAAAATAGCTACGGTATATCCTTTTCCCAATTACTGCATTACCATAACTGTCGGCAGGTTATCTGCATTTATAGCTTATCTTGACCCTCTTCTGCACAGCCAAGTCTATAAGTCTCACAAGCTCCTCATGATCAATAGTACATAATGGTGGGACAGTTGTAGATGTAGAAGTTTTTCTCTTATAGCGTGTTCTCATGCTTTGACTTGGTTTTAAGCCGGCTCTATCAGTGGTAATCGTAGAGGTGAGAAAATTGTGGGAAACTCCCTTATTTGTTTTTCTATGATACTTGATGTATGGATAAGGAGAGTTTGACATATGAGCTGCAGCGACAGCATGTAAACAAATTTTCTGACACTTAAATCCCTTGCAATCACAATCAACTTTACCAGAAGTAAACGTAACATTGATCTGGTGGTTTTTCATAGCCACATCAGAAATGCACGCATATGCATTAGATTCTTCATGCCTAGTAGATGTCGGCATTATGTCTCCTTCAGAAGTTATGAGGCGATCTGCTTTTTCAAATATTTTTGAAAGAATAGTGAAAGAAACATGTAATTTGCAATTTTCTGGCATAATAGAGAAGTCAGTGTTTTACCTCTTCAATACCATGCATTCTTCTTCATCAGTAGCAAGTTCGAGACAGTCCTGTGGTAATGAAACAGCATTTGGCACAGCCAATGCCTCAACTGCACGTAATTCATCTGCAGACTGTGCTGCATGAGAAACCACATCAGGCATGGACAGTGAGTCATAACTGTAAAGTAAATTGTGTTTCGCAGAATCAGTTTGAGTGAAGAAGTTTGTTGGAAATAGGTGACTGTAGTGAGGACTTACAATATAACTCTCTGAGTGGTGTGTATACTCATCAACTGCTGCCCCATATTCGGCTCTAAAAAATTCACCAATTCAGTTAAAAAGTGGTTCAGTGACTTTGACTTGTGACACATAAAGTTCCTAATCTTAGCATTAGTGGATTCGGACATGTTTGTGTAGAAGAGATTTCCGCCATTGTTCGAATGATGGAGATGATTTTGAAGAACATTGCTACGGTCACGAATGTAAGCTCCTAGATCAGGGTTCAACACATCCCAAAAATATAGAAAGCTTGTAAACTCCGCCTTGAAACAATGTGATGTTAGAAGGTCTCCCAGATGTTGCTCCATCTTTTGCCAGTAGATAAAAAGCTTTAACTTTCGAAGTTTCTCCAGAACATTTTTCTCAAAATGATAGCAGCATCGCAGTTGCTCAGCTAAAGGAAGTGACAACTTGACAGCCTCATTGAGTTCTACTTCGCCATCTGTACCTACAATTTTAATGTGACTTAAAGCAGGAAGAACCTTAACAAGTGTATCTAGGAGATTGCAGCAAGTTTCACGTTTTTTATGAAAGTGAACTGAAACTGGACCGCAAAGGCAGGCTTTTGATCCTGTTTTCTTTGAATGTAGAAAGTAATTTAGATAGATAATGGGTAACTAAAAATTTGTCTAGATTGAAGGTTGGATCTACAGAAATGGCATCTGAATTCGATTTAGTAGTGAAACACTGCGAATCTTCCAATTGCTCATTTGTTGACAGCACTACTACTGGGTCAGGATGTATTTTAACCAGATGACAAATATGCAAATTTTCTTTAGCCCAAAGCATAATGTCTTCTAAATCTCCTGTAGAAGAGCTACTTACTTCAAATTTGTAGAGTTGCTGAACACTTGGCCGGTTCTCTAGCTTGATACTACTCCGCCCACCTTCACTCTCAATGTAAGATTCCAGCGCACCACGTATGAAGTTTGCTTTACTTGTGCGCACAACTTTGTGATAGCTGTCTGCTTCACTGAAGTATAACAGACTTTCCTGTGCTTGGAGTTGCCGAGTGGAATGAGAGGAATCGGATGTTCTGAACCAGTAAAACTATCCAGCACTAAACAACAGTTATTTAAACATTCATTATGCGACTCAGAGACATATACCAATTGTCGTTTGAAATCTGGACAGGGGAATACACAAAGAATTGTTTCTGTAAAACATATGTTTTTCGACTTGAAGTACTTTGATCCCCACAAAACCTATATTTTCCTTTTTTACATACAGATCCATCATCTAATTGGAAACTCCAACTATAGGTTCCTAAATTTCGATACGGTCCATTGCCATTGGCTCTATGTCATCTAATTCTAGCCCAGCCATGTTGATATAGCACTTGGCACTTTTTTGCACTCTTGACGGAAGTTCAGTAGAAAACACAGGTACTTTCTCCACAATGTCTGGCAAATGTGACATGTTCTCAGTAGAACCTTTAGCTGTGCTACAAAAACATGCTCTAATATTGAAAACAGACTGGTATCTCAAGGATGCGATGATATGCATAAAGTGGATACAAGACGTGTTCGGAAAGCCATCGAATAATCCTAACTTTTGCAGCCAGCTTTCTTGAATGCTATAAAATTAAATACTAGGATGCGAGAAGCCATCGAATTACGCAGTGGATGCGAGGTAAATATTGAGAGTTATCATTCCCCTCTAACAGACTTTAGCAAATCAATATGTTTATTAGGCAGAACAGTTTTATAACCAATACCATTCATTGATCATGCCACTGCTGCTGTATTACTACATAGCATTTGCAATAAAAATTTTACCTCAATGAAGGTAAAATCAACAAGTAGTTGATGATAGGTTGATCAATAGCGTACATTATTATCGATATAGGGGTTGTTCATCATTATGCAACCTAGATTTATTTGTTATTTATCAAAAATTTAACTTATGTTTTCTAATAATTACTGCACTTTACTCAACTGTAGTTTTATTATTAATGTTTAAGCTAGAACTGTGTGTTTTTTTGCCAGCCAAATAAAAACGGTGTAATGATTTTCAAATAAAACAATTTTCTGGTGAAAAATGATGTGAAAATGAATATTAATGAAAACAGTTTATAGGTATTGAGGTTGCTAGAACATTAGAAATTTTTGTTAAAAGGCAATAAACTTATTGCAGAAATATCAAGTTAAAGCAAGAGCACACAAGTCCCGATAATACAATAGCAGCCAAACACTTCATCGAGAATTAAATTCAGTAGGATATGAACTAATCCAATCCTCGCATTCTGAACATCTCCGCTGCATAGAAGCCAAAAAACACCCTTCTGCAACTATTCAAAATATCTTCATCAAAAATATAAACTTGTGAGCAAATATTCTTTGTGCCAATGCATACCGTTTAGGTTTTTTAGCTTTCTTCATTGGTGCTGACTCATCATCACTTGCGGTAGATGAAAGATACATAATAGAGCTCTCAACATTGCTACTGTTGGAAATTTCCTAGATACAAGCCACATAAAACACTTCTCATAATTGGGTATTCTATTTATTCACCAAATAAAAAGAGATTGGTCTAAAAGTGGGTAAAAAAGCTTTCTGAAACTCGTAATTCCATCCATAACATAAGCTCAATAGATGGTGACTTGTACGCAATTTTTTTTCTCGATACGCAACTAGTTATACAAGGCCATAAAGTGATGTTGCAAGAATTTCACTTGTTTGTATAAAAGGACGGCATAGAAAATTAAGTTTGCAATTATTTTTAGGTTCTTTGGAGGTGTTGCAGTCGAGTCAGCATTCCAACCTATTATGGATAGGATTGCTGTTATGTACACACTAGCATTCATGTGATAAATTACATGGCCAATATTTAAAAAACTGAAGCAACATCTCAAAGTTGAAAAAGATATTGTTAAACCCACTAATATCAAAAGATTCAGATTATTAATGTTTAGATTTATTCATGAAGAAAAAAATCGCCAGATTTTTATTGTTGGCGTTGTTGTTGTTATTAAAAACCTCAATTATTTTCAAATCTGAATTACATGTTATTTGACCGAACATACAATAAAAAGAAAAATAATAATTAATTTATGATCATTTTCATTATTATGATTCAGATTATTTAGTATTTTTTGACAATAAAGAGAAGACAACTTTAACTAGCCTTACCTTGATCTTACTAGATGAAGGGAGAGTTTTTGGATGAGCTAATAGTAGCAGGGGCAGTCGATCTCTAAAACCAAGAATTACGAATTTGTATGCATGCACTATTTCCATTTCGATCATGACGTAAAAATAATATTTGTACTTCATGGCTATAAAGTAAGGCCCACATATCATGTGGACCTTACTCTATAGCCATACGTACAAGAATAAAAGAGAGAAATATAAAAATTTTTGCTTCCAGACTATTAAAATGCCTAATTAGTTTTGATGTAAAAACGCTTTGCAAAACTTTTAATCGCAATTGTTGACAACTAAAAACATTCACAAGCTTCTGAAAGTGAGATGGTCTCAAGTTACTAGGCAACATAAATTACTTTTTTGTAAAGACTTTCATGCTAATTCATAATAACACATTACCTTGTCCAGCCGATTATATTTCAGAACTGAAGAGTATGATCTGTAGAATAAATATTGTTTCGTATTAATCAGTCTAGTACAAAAGATGAACAAAATGTCTATGGTGATTATAATATCTTATAAATGATTTAAAAAATAACTACCTTTTAACAATCCCTGGGTTAAGGCAAAATTCACAGCATGTCACATGACCGTCATTTATGTGGGTGCATTGCTCACACACCCAATCAGCTGACTCTAAATCACTGCAATCAGATAACATGTAAAAGCAAATATTACCAAATTTTTAACATATTTGACAATTTATGACAATCATGTATGTATTAACAAAGTCCAATGTGAAGTATTAGTAGTAATATATGAGCAGATCTCCCTACCAAGTGTTTTTTTGTGGGGTCATTATCTGGGGTTATGCAATGGGTTACGGCGTTGGATGAATTCGCCGAGTTTATATTGTGTTTTATTTGAGGGGTACTTGAGTGGCATTTGAGTGGCATTTAAGCGGCATTTGAGTTTTGATTATTTTTTACTTAAAGCATGACAGCACTGATCACTTTTTGGTTGAGTTTCTGAATATTCAAGTCTTGAGCAGCAGATTGATGTATTAAATAACCCTCTAGGCCTACTTAGTCATGATTTACAAGCCTGCCAAAAAGCCATTGGCCTCAAGTGCTCGTCGCATCAGCTGAAATTTAGCTTACTATAACTTCCATTGATTGCGGTGTACGTCATCTTCGGGATGTGGGCGTGGTCAATTATAATAAATAATGGCTAAGTTTTATAAATGAAGTTACATCGTTTGCGTTTAAAATGAAATCTGATTGGGCAATTCATTTAGTCTTAGGTCTACTGAAGGCCATTGCAACAGGAATAAACAGTCCTTACGAAGACACCCCATCAAAAACTGGTTCTAAGATTTAATGTTAAGGTTTACTGTTACGCGCCATTTTTCACCTGGCTTCAATTTGCACGCCGCACGCATAAAATCGCAACTAGTGGTTTCTATCAATATGGACGCAATTAGTGCGCACGCATAGTAAACAAGACCTACGCTTGATTATTACGCAATTTTCATATGTGAAATGGCAACAATAGACGATTGCGGGATTAGTCAGGTTGTCCAATGTCATTGATCACCATCACAAACAAAGGATCATCTCATCTTATCCTCCTTCCATTAAAAGGATAAAAAAAATTGTGCTTCTTTTGGTGAGTAAGGGAACAATAAATGGTATTTATTTATACAATAATGGACAGTAGTATTATGTAGGTAGAATAATAATAATAATTAAAGTAATAATAAAAATAAATAGCGGCATCTGATTGGTCAAATAAATACTGCGCTGTGAAAAAGTAAATTCCCGAAGATGACGTCAACTTTAAGCAGTGTAAAAGTTAGCGAGCAATTTTGGAAGAGGGGTATTTTGCAGGCTTGTAAATCATGACTGAGTAGGCCTAGAGGGTTGTTCAATACATCAATCTGCTGCTTAAAACTTGAATATTCAGAAACTCAACCAAAAAGTGATCAGTGCTGTCATGCTTTAATTTGAACTTATATGGTATATAGATTTTGAATGTATGGCATCTAAGTTATGATAATTTTTTACATAATTGTATACATAATTCTAACTCATAGGGTATATAGATTTTGAATGTATGACATTTAAGTTTTGATAAATTTTTTAATTCCTACTCATATGATATCTTGAGAGAGAGGAGAAAGGGAAGCATTAGTTATCTTTAGAGAGAGGAGAGAGAGAGGAGAGAGAGAGGAGAGAGGGGCTACATCTACACTGAATAAATCCGATGATTAAAAATAAAACAATATGTGAATATATACATTTATTGTATAATAAGTAGGGATACATAAAGAGAACATATTAAATATTGTGAGCTTGAAATAGCTCCAATATCATTTCAAATGAAATAGCGGATGATGAGAGATTTTCATCCATTTGTATGTATCTATTGTTGTACTGATGTTATAACTTAGGAAGGAAGACTTCTGCTCTATGTACTTTTGATTCCATAATGAACTAAAATAAAAAGTTATGTTTTAGTATAGGATGATTAAACAAAAATGTAAAATAATTACATGAATTTGAATTATAGTTCTTTTCACATTGGTTAGTTAACATTATATAGTAAAGGGAAGTAACTCACCAAGTTATATTGTTCGGCTTGTTTTTTCTTGAGCATAATTTTCATCAAGTGTTTTTGATTCTCTCTCTTCTATCTAAAGCGAAACAAAAAAACAATTACTTTATAAATAAATTCTATCTAATTGGAAGTATTACTTATATCAGTTAGTTTACATTAAATAAAAAACACTCACTAGGTTGTGTTGTTTGACTTGCTTTTCTTGAATATAGTTTTCACCAGGGGGTGTTGGTTCTCTCAAAGATGTAGAAGATGTGTTTCCCGCTCCCATTGAAAGTACTAAGACCTTGTTCTCAAGAACCTCATCTGTAGTAAAGTACTTCATCTGGTTGGAATCATCAAGTTTGTTGGATAGGTTTTGAGCCGTTTCTATCGCTTGTAATGCTGTGAATGTGATTATATCATGTCGATGATAACCAAATCTACTAACTTCACGATTTCTTACAAGTATGACTCCTGTTCCAATTCGTTTGACATCGCTAGCATGTTTTTCAGGTATATATAGAACTCCCATCATCAAACCGTCGTATTGCAAACATCTGTAGTTTACCAGTAGCGCATCCATCACCACTTCTCCGTTAGGTAATGTTAACTGAGTTGATATTTGAGGAGATTCAAAACTGATTACACTTCCAACAGCAAATTGAGAGAGTGTTGCGATACAAACCATACTGATCAACTGACTAGGTGTTTTTTTTTTATTAATCTACTTAGCTGTTTAGCTTCCTCAAGGGAAATATTGGATGGAAAGTTGATAGGGTGAAAGATTGGATGTTTGTCTGAATCGAATCCCATAAAAACCACCAGTTTTGGAACATCCGGTTGTGTTGGAGCTAACTTGTTATAATCCTCATTTCTCACCATGGATCTCACTTGTCGCCTGTTGCCAAATGTTTCGACATTGTAGCCGATAATGCATAAGTTTTTATATACATCCTCAGCTGGTCTTTCGATGGAAATTATCTCGAGAAGTGATGGTGTTTGATTTAAGTGAAGTGGTTGAAACCTTCCAATCATTACTCTGTCATTGGTATCGCAAGAATTGAGCAAACTAGCAGCATTTTTTGACAAGCAGGAAAGATGAGAAAGAGATGGTGCTTTCAAAGTCCAAGCATAGTCAATCATTTTATTTCTATCCGAATCCCATGGCTTTGGTCGAACTGTTTTCAGTTTCCTTTTTATTATATGTGAATCGGGAGGGATATTTTCTTTATCATCGGAGTATGGTTCGAATGTTGAGAGAAATGAGGTATTAGGGTCTTCATTCATATTCAGAGCGTTCAGTGAAAAGTTGGAACTGAAAAGAGAGTAAAAAAAATATGTAACAGATGGTTGGAATTTTGAAAAATATTTGAAAAGAATAAACTACCAGGGGCGTGCAGAAAGGTGTCGCACATGGGCACATGCCCAAGTAAAAAATTTTAATCTGGCATGTGCCCAAGTAAAAAGTGCCCAAGTTCGACCAAAGCATGCGATAATAGAAAATAAAATTTCACTAATAAACACTGTTAGAATTGTTTCCATGGAGGCTGCCATCTTGGAATATGAATGTCAAGGTCTATCATTCCAATTAAACACTCTGTCGGGTCTATTTGGGTAGTATAGTTCTGGTAGGTCGACCCCATATTATTATTGTTGTGATACCGGAAATAAATAACTGGTCCTTATTTTCGTTAGAGAGCATGCACGGGCTCTCCTTATTTATTCAGTCTGCACATGTTGACCTAAAAGAAAGAAGAAAATAATAATGAGGAAAAGATATATTCAGACTACTTTGAACTTCACTGGTAGTGAGCAACCACAAGAGTAAGTTCAGCCTGCGGCTCATTGTTGTTCTTACATGCTCGCTGGCTATAGTAACATGACACAACAATGTGACTACTGCGATAATTAACTTTATTTATTAATTAATTAATTATTATTACTTTATTTATTTATTATTACCACTACCTACCTACTCAATCTATTATTATTATTATTCATTATAATTGTTTATAATATAATTATACAGTAATAATAATTTATTGCTGTTAAATAATTAATAATTATTAATAGTAGCAGTAGTAGTAATAATATTTAATTATTAATAATAACAACATTATTTTTTATGCTACTTACTACTACTACTGCTACTCACTCACTGGACTACTAAAACAAATAATTAATTAATAATAAATATTGTACTACTTCTTGAAAATTTATTTATTATCCCATTCTGTTCATTATTTTGTTTAAAGTAATTATTTTTTAGAGATGCATTTTTTATTATATTATTGTTATGACAACAACATCATGACGATTTGTTAATAATTAATAATAATAATAACATAACAATGACCATATCAACAACAATAAATAATGTCATAATAAGTAACTTGGATAATAAGTAACAGGTAGTAGCTGTTATGTTTGTTGTTATAGGTTAGGAGTGATAAAAACCAACGTAGTCTAACAATAACTTAACTAATACAATGATATACAACGTGTGCTACTACTACCTACATCATCATTGAATAATTGTTGTAATTCTCAGCTTCAACACCATTAATTAATAATTAACTACAAACCACAAAAACAAAATGCTTAATATCCTAGCTTAAATACGTGTAATAGTGATTTATTATACATAAAAAAAATAATTTATTATAGTTTTGGAGGGGTGCCTAATGACACAAGGGGTAGCCACCAAAACAAATTTTGAACCCCTCTTAGCTCCCCCTTTGTAGATTTCTAAATCCACCTCTGATCACATCACAGTTGATATAACTAAGCCCAATATTGCTCACACTATAGCATCATAGTAGATGGTCATGGTTATAGTCTATTTGTAGTAAAAGAGTCCGGAATGTAAAAGATGGTAAGATTGTTGACATTCTCTGCTATCTTTCATGTTATTTTGTTTGTTGGACACCCCTCAGCCCATAAGACGGAGATAAGTCTTACTTGTAGCCTTGTGAGAGGGAAAATGGCATTGTAGCATTACTGGTATGTAGCGTGTTTATGAAGGTACTAAAGTCTATTAGTGATACTTAACCTTTTTTTCAGAAAGCACATCAGCAGTAGAGGTGACGAGAAAACCAGTAACCACACTCACTCTGCAGTGTCTAGATTCTGATGAGGATGATCGAGAAGTGATTGGTAAGTTTCGCAGAGTACTTCACTTTCAGTAAGCGTGCAAGCTTAACGTGATAAAGTTCTTGTATTGCTTGCTGTGCACCTGGCATTTGTTTGCATAACCCTCAACTTGTATACAGGCAAATATTTCATCTTTTAGGTATTTACAATTTGGCATACCATTTTATGTATGTTATTTAATCACAGACTTCATATTTACACGCTTTAAGCTGTCGTCCGACTTGACTTGCTATATACTAGTTTGATCTCCATTATTTAGATACAAATGATGGTAGTCAAGGAGAAGTGAGACAGGTAAATGTACTCGATGATGGAGGGATAACCAGTGATAGCAGGAGAAAAGCTCTAGGTAGGCTATTCAATTAGCTAAGTATTTATTTATTATGTCTATGTGAGAGATGGTTATTCAAATTTATATGCTTTGAGCTGTCGTCTTCGCAATGATGTAGATGCAGTTTACTACTAAATCATTGGCCTGACTTGTCTTGCAGGTGTGGATGATTGTTCATCACATTTACACGCTTTAAGCTGTCATCCGACTTGCCTTGCTATATACTAGTTTGATCTCCATTATTTAGATACAAATGATGGTAGTCAAGGAGAAGTGAGACAGGTAAATGTACTCGATGATGGAGGGGATAACCAGTGATAGCAGGAGAAAAGCTCTAGGTAGGCTATTCAATTAGCTAAGTATTTATTTGTTATGTCTATGTGAGAGATGGTTATTCAAATTTATATGCTTTGAGCTGTCGTCTTCGCAATGATGTAGATGCAGTTTACTACTAAATCATTGGCCTGACTTGTCTTGCAGGTGTGGATGATTGTTCATCACATTTACACGCTTTAAGCTGTCGTCCGACTTGCCTTGCTATATACTAGTTTGATCTCCATTATTTAGATACAAATGATGGTAGTCAAGGAGAAGTGAGACACGTAAATGTACTCGATGATGGAGGGATAACCAGTGATAGCAGGAGAAAAGCTCAAGGTAGGCTATTCAATTAGCTAAGTATTTATTTATTATGTCTATGTGAGAGATGGTTATTCAAATTTATATGCTTTGAGCTGTCGTCTTCGCAAAGATGTAGATGCAGTTTACTACTAAATCATTGGCCTGACTTGTCTTGCAGGTGTGGATGATTGTTCATCACATTTACACGCTTTAAGCTGTCGTCCGACTTGCCTTGCTATATACTAGTTTGATCTCCATTATTTAGATACAAATGATGGTAGTCGGGGAGAAGTGAGACAGGTAAATGTACTCGATGATGGAGGGATAACCAGTGATAGCAGGAGAAAAGCTCAAGGTAGGCTATTCAATTAGCTAAGTATTTATTTATTTACTATGTTTGTGTGGGGCGTGGTTTAAGCTCAGAATTATGCAAATAAATCTTTGGAACTTTACGTATAAATGATGTTTAATGATTTTAGCGGCCTTGGCTAGTTGGTGGCCATATGCATATTGTTATTGACTGTTAGATAGACTGTTACGCAGCCCCAACACATGCTCACAAACAGCTTGGTTTTGCTACCACTTTGATTTGTTCTGTTGGTATGTTGTAAAGGATGCATTTCTAAATTACTACATTTGCGTTGATACATCAGAGTGCACTGGCAAAAGATTTCTCTGTGGCAGTGACATCATGTTCATGGATCGGAAATCATGCAATTTCCGCCCTAAAAGCTGATACTTGGTGCTTTCAATAAAATTAACAACAATCAGTTATTTTCATGTCGTTACAGATCTGTACGAGAAGCTGCTATCATTGAGTTTTCCAGCAAGTAGCGAGACTACTAAGGCTTTGAAGCAGGACTTGCTCTCACCTACTTTAATCAGGGCCGTCAATACTATGCCACTGATGCAAGAAACAAAGGCAACCCGCCGCGCCTCGAAGTTTGATTTGTCCTATGTCAAGAAACATGTGTGGTTGATGATAGGAGACAAGGGAGGTGTATGCATTTACTGCAAGTTATTCTGTTCAGAGTCAATCAAGCCTAAAATCCCTGGATCCCTCACAGCTAAACCATGGACAACATACGCGAAGAAAAAACTTCTAGATGATCATGCAGACAGAGCTAAAACAAAATACCATGCACACGCTGAGGATCTGGCTAAAGCATACTATGTTAGAGCTGTTGGTAATGTCCCTACTATCCAGATACAAGTAGCAGGCCGAGCCAAGGAGTATCAAGAAGTGAAAAAGATGGTGGAATCTATATGTGTTACAATAGCAGTGGCAGCAAAGCAAAATCTTGCTATACGTGGACATAGGAATGAAACTATTGATCCCAGTAACCTATCCATTACTAAAATTAATAACAAAGGTGAGAAGATCATAGCTGGGGATATTAACAGAGGGAATCTCATTGCTCTCTTGAGACTGGGTTATACGGCTGGCGATGAAAACCTAACGGCTCTGGAACGAAAAAGGAATACGTTTACATCTCTGCGGAATCAAAACGAAATCCTGACTGCGATGGCGGATGAGGTGAGGGAATCGATTGTGAAGGAGATTGGAGATAGCCCATTCTCAATAATTGCTGATGAGACCACAGATGTCAGCACCGTTGAGCAACTATGCATTGCTGTTCGATATGTTAGCCAGAAAGATGGAGTAGCCCCGATGCTGGAGGAAAGATTCCTAAAGTTTAGGAAGATGGTTTCAGTCACAGGTGGGATAATGGTCATTAAAATATTGTCTAGCCCAAGATTATCTCTCAATATCACATGAATTTGAGAAGTAAACACTGATATGACGAGTATATTTACCTCACATCCCCCTATTATGAGTTTTCAACCCAGGGCTTGTCCTCCCCGTCTAAGTAAACATAAATTGAGAGGATTTTGCGATTAATACTAATCTCTAGCGCAACTCTGTGGTTTGGACTCATACGGAAGATACAGAACACTATATTACTGCTATATTGCTTTTGTGCAACTCTCCACGCCGTCGGGTTAACTTAAATTACTTTTCGCCCCTCCCCATCAAAAGCTTGGTACTACCGGTGTAGCCCATACATACCTATTGCAAACAGTAATGTCAGCTGGCTAGGTAGCGATTTTGTTAATAATGTAATTTCAACATAAAGTTTATCTCATCAAAAAATCAAACTATTATCAGTTGTCTCATCATACCCAGATCAAAAAATATCGCCCAAATTAATGTTTTTTCCCAGCTAGCAAATCCTTTAGCTCGTGCCTCGAAACAATAATTGATATTGGTGACATGTCGTGTATCAATGCAGGAAGAGCTGTAGCTGAGGCACTATTAGAAGAGTTGAAAGGACTGGGACTGAATATGTCAAACTGTCGAGGACAAGCCTACGATGGGGCAGCTAACATGTCAGGGAAGATGAACGGCTGTGCAGCTTTGATCAGGGAGCAGTATCCTCTAGCGATTTATCAGCACTGCAGATCACATGCACTTAATCTCGCTATAATGAAGACTGCTACGGTGATTCCCGAAATAAGTAAGTGACACTGAAATACTCACATCCATAAATCATCACAATTGATGATTGACATGATTTCTTACCAACAGTTTTGTAAGATGGTTGACCATCCATGCTCTTCATAAAATATGACCAAAGTGAGTCCTGTTTAATGGCCTGGCCACACACGACTTTTGATCGAATCCGGCGCTAGCGGCGCCGAAATGCCATGGCCATCAAAGTCACGCCGGATGCCGTCCATGTTTGCCAGCGCCGTACCGCGCAGTTGAACATGCTGAAGTTTTTGAGTTTTCCGACGCCGCAGCTATAATGTTATTGGCTAATCCTTGTCCGCACTGGGTCAAGGTTAATTAAAAAAACATTGCCGCCAACAATACTTGGACTAAGTCGTTGACATAAATATGACTTTTGCTTATTATGATATATTGTAAGAAAAAAACATGATGATAATCACTATCACGATTGATTGTTTTTATTGTGACTTGTTATTGGTGCACTGAATATAATAATAAGCAAAGTAAAATAATTATTGTTACCCATGAAAAATTTATTTATGCTAATAGTTAATTATAACTGATATTTACTAAATACTGAGTAATAAATAAGTAATAATAATGATTTATGATATTGAAAATAATGATTATAAGTTACTGGTCACTATGATTATAATTATCATAATATTATTGCGAATTATTTGTTTTATTATCACCTGTTTTTCTTTGCACCCAATGTGCCGAAGTCACGATTGCTGTCAGCCAGTGTGGCCTGTATAAACTGTTTCCGGCGATCAGTTCAGGCGCCGTGTTGAGCTGTGAGTGTCGCCGGATCCGATTAAAAGTCGTGTGTGTGGCCGGACTACACGACAAATAATCACAACACCAAATCCAAATACATGTGAGTTGAATTTAGCTTCAAAATATAACTGTTTGATTTTTATTGGTGATTATCATCATACATATTAACGTGTTCACTGAGGCATCCAATATATATCATGAAGTTACTTCTTTGGCACCTTGATCCTGTCAAGCATAGTCAAAGTTGTTATATAATATGTAACAAAAAACCTTATTCATCTTCCTTAGGCCATATATGGTGTGTACAGAGCGATTTAGTGAGTTTCTTCTCGAGTAGCACTAAGAGAACTCAGAGACTATCAGAGATCATAGAGAATTCTGGTGAGCCTGGAAAGACAAAGAAACTCCATTCACTCAGTAAGACCAGGTGGACGGAGCGGTAAGTCAAAGCAGATAGTATATGCCTTTAGGGGTGATGAGTATTTTGTGAGAAGTTACATGCAACATTTGAACTATTTGAAATTCAGCTAATCCTCATGAGTGTTCATACTCTGATTACCCTGTGAGAAACCCCGGGTGGGTTTTCTTCTAAGCAGGTCTATGGAGTTGTCAGTGGAAGGTGAACATCAGTTATTCGTCTAATATATTTATTAGCCTAATGCCTATCTTGAAACCACCAGCGACCCTGTCAGGCCTCGAACCTATCGAACCTGTGTTCTACCGATCATAATCCATGGATTCTAACCATTAGATTTCGGCTGCTCCCTAAAACTCCATACTCATAGCCTCCACAAACTCTGCGTATTTGGTTAATAACCGCTTTGCCTTTTCCTCTCACCTATTTGTGATTTTTATTCCGGATCAATTGTGTTTCTTTGAACCACAGGTATGATGCGTTGTCAAACACACTGGATCTACTGCCACATATAGTTTCATTCTTAGAAGAGATTATATGTGACGGAGAACAAAAGCCAGCCGCTCGTGGTGAGGCCTTAAAGATCATGAAGAGTGTGACTAGCTACGAGTTTATCGTTGCTTTAAGTATCAGCAATGTCATCGTTGGTACAACAAACGAGCTGTGCCTCAAACTGCAAGGTACAGTAACTTAAGTCTGATGTTGTTTTAAGTTAGACTTGAGTCTCATAAAGTATTTTTGTAGCTTGACCAAGCCAAATAATAATTACAAAAATGTGATTCTATTCTCACTTGAAATTATACAAGAAGACATAATATAGGCTGTGTTCCCGGTTTCCGTGTTGAATTTAGTAGTAACTTGTATGCAGCGCAAAAATGCTGTGAAAACTTCCCTAAAGTAAATGGGCCCTAGACCAAATGTAGAGCAAATGGACCAAAAATCAGGAGTGCAAAACCATCAAAACATTTCTATCATTGCTCGACCATCACCACACTCAACAACTAGTGAGCCTCACAAAGCCAAACCGGACTCACAACATCAACACAATCATTGGTCTTGGTCACTATAGTAACCACCTGACACCAATTATCCTTTGTGATGAAGGGTCATTGTTGAGACAATCCTTACAGATTTTTCTCTCGTGTAAATTCATTGAAGTATGTATTGTTTTATTAGGACGAGAACTGGATATTGCACTTTGTGCGGAGGCTGTTACTGCTGTGAAGCTGCAAATCGCTTCGTTTAGGGAGAATGTTGACGAGTACCATAAACTTTGGTATGAAGAGGCGAAGTTCCTGGCATCGAGAATAAATGTGGAGTCGAGCACACCACGAACTGCTGGTAGAATGAGGCAACGATCCAATCCACCCACCCAGTCAGACTCGGAATATTACCGATGCTCTGTCACTATCCCAGTGCTCGGTGAGGCTTGTTAGTTTATTTCTTACATCCTTATCTAAACCATGTCATTAGAAGCAATTTATGAACAGAGTATTAATTCGTCATATTCAGGGTTGTCTACTTAATGTTCACGATTGACAACTTGAAAAAAAACAATAAGTTGTGGTGGTGTAGAAGCGTGCAATGGATTCCATGGCTGAGAACGAACTGTCATTGGTATATAACTTGTTTCACTTTCTAGACAAACTATATACAGAGATGGAAAATAGATTTCCTGAGAAAGATCTGTATTCATCTGAGCTTCTCTTACTGATCCTAGCATGCTTAGCCAGTCCCAAATGGCGATACGCTAAGGAAGAGCTAGTTGAGAAGATCAGCAATGCTGCAAGGCCCTATAGGGATGCGAATGATCGGTTCCAGACTGAACTAAAATTATGGATAGAACATTGGTGAGTTAACACTTTTTCATTTATGGAAGTTCACCTTGGCCAATAACAATTGCACTTGGACCAATGCTATCACACAGATGCAAAAATACATTTATAGAATGCATTCAACAACATTCAGGAGTGTTGCACAGCATGGTGCAGCAACAAATTAGATCATTCTCAAGACTGGAGCTCTTGGTGGTCAACTAAGTACTCTCATCAAATACTTTTCGTTTACTTTCACAGTAGAGATAGCTACAACGACGAGGAGCTAGTGACTGGTAGTGCCCTCAAAGCACTCCAGACTGCGGATAGTCTACATCTCCCAGCCATTGTGGCGCTCCTGAAAATCGTGTGTGTGATGCCAGTGACATCTAATGAGGCAGAGCGGTCTTTCTCTCGACTTAAATTGGTGAAGACTTCCATTCGCTCTACTATGAGCAACAAGAGGTTAGCAATTGCATTTGTCGCGAAATAAGAAGCTATTCCACAAAGTGTTGGACATGCGAATCTATACTATGTCACCTTTGTTGGTTGTGGTAGCCAGTTGACTAACACGAAATGTTTATTAGTAGTTGCAGTAATTTTTCACAACGTAATATTGTGGTAGAATTACTAAGGCTTCACCTGCAACAAGGAGCATACACTCTAGCTACTATTACTCTATGGAAGCACATGATCACAAAGAGACACTCATGTGACTTGGCCTTTATTCTAGGCAGCTTATTTACTCTATGCATACCCGTATATATATTGTTACGCAATTGACATTTGTTGACTAGCCACTAAGGCTAGCTATTACATAATATTTTATATATAAGCCAGCTGAGGCTCTCTGTCTGATAGAGCAGGACAAGAGCTCAGCTAGGCAGTACGCAATACAAACCTATTCTCTCTTCAACACAAAGCCTTATTCATTCGCCTACAAGAACAACTACACTGCAGTACGACTAAGGAGTGCCGGCTTGTAAAAGCCCTATACTCTCTCTAGTCTCCTACCCAGCTAGTACGACTATGCTGGGCAGGCAGTGGTAGGGACTGACAGCCAGTCGTGTGCTGTAGCAGTGGTCGTGCACAGTAACAACAAGCAACCTGGGGTCGTGTACAGGTGTATGCTACCAGTCGTTTGCCAACCGACTATAAAATCCTGTACAGTATTGTATACTTGTATATTTCTTGCTATGATGTCATGAACACACATATTTATAGGCTAGATGACCTGAGTATGCTGAGCATGAATCGGTGCTTCGACATAAACATAAGCAGGGTGGTTAGCAGAATCATTGGCAGAAGATCTAAGCTCAGACTCGTGTCAAGAATCCGTAAAAGTGCCAAGATGTTAAGGAGAAAAGTCTGAGAATATTATACTACATAAAATAGATTCCGATTGTGAATTGCATCAATAAAATTTCATAGCAATCATGAAGAAACTTTCTCCTCTTTTATTGCTCAGTTGGAAATGGTAATAAACTAATTGCAGTTTTGGGTTATAAGCTCCAAATTCACTTGATTTTCGTCAATTTTATCTCCACTCAGTTATAAAAATCAACATGTCTCCTTTGTTTCCTGCAAATTGCCTTCATATTAAATTGGTTTGTGAACAACGGCTATAATAGCTAATGCTGCTCATTGAGGTGTTGTGTCCACACAAATGTAAGATCATTTTCTAGCTTTTTATTCTGTTTTTATGGTTGCCTTGTGCAACCTAGCCATTCCCTGTATGAAGCATTGCATCATGTCACCCTTACAAAATGGATTAGTTTGATATATCACATCAAATTATTCTATTAAAATCTTTACTCGGGCACATTTTCGTTGTACTTGGGCACATTTTACTTGGGCACATCATTGCCCAACTCGGGGACAAAAATTTTTCGCGCTACGCGCGAAAATTCTTTTTTGTGCCCGAGTACAATTTTTCATTCAACACGCCCCTGACATTGCTGTGGCCCATTATTGCAAAGTATGCATTGCTGACAGCTTGTCACTGTGCACCCAATGTGATCATAATAGCTGCAGCCATTTGACCTAATTACTCAGTTGTAAACAACAACTTTATTCAGAGTTGTTGTTTGACTAGTAGTACTAGTAGTAGCTTGTCACTCACTCCTCTACTGCTACCTGTTGTAATCCAGTGTACCAAATGAAAAGTTTCTCTGGGGAGTGAATTTTTTTGCAAATGCAGCTATCAATGGATAGATGTGTACAGGAATTTACTGTCTGGGTGGTAGCCACCTGTACACCTCCTGAATGCTTGGTCCCCTAGCTAATGCAGTGCACAATAATTATGTAATTATTGTTAACAGGCTACTACTGACTTTGGTCATGCAAAAGAACAACCGAATCTGGTGTAGAACAAGTGCTGGCAGTTGCAATAATTAATCAATAATTATTGGCTGCGTTTGAACCTCTCTAGGCTCGACAATAATCAGTGCCGTGATTATTGTCTAGTTTAAAGTTTGTTTCGAACTTTGCTGCACACAATAATTCCGCAGGAATTACTGTTTAGTTTATAGTTTGTTGCGAACTTTTGGCCACCGACAATAATGGTGCAGTAATTACCGACAATAATTACGCTGAGTTATTATTGTATAGGTTTGTTTCGAACTCCACAGTTCGGATTGCAATGTGTGTCGAACTACTAGGGCACCAGGTGCTTTGCGTCGTACACCTCGGGTCGAGGGAATACGCAGTAAGAGAGCGAACAATCTTACTTTCCGCCAAGCCTCGTGCTTGCTAATAGTCGACCAGCGCTTGTAGTTATGCTGCTTCTAGCTGTGCTCAGTGCTTGCTTCTTGAGAGAGAGAATCATCTGAGAGTCAGGCTAACTCTAACATTTATTTGCACAACATCCATATATAAATACAGTAGGCGGGTATGTTTACTTAGTCACACCCTTGTGTAAAAGTTGGTAGGCCACACCTTGCTAAGCACCAATTAGCATCGAACAACGACAATAAGATAATTTAGCCATACCTTGCTAAGTACCAATCAGTACTGAGTAAAAGAATAATAATAATAATTTGTGCATAGAACTAACAGCATAGAAACTCGTAGTTAGGCACCAATACATAGAACGATACTTAGACACTTGGGTAAATAATTAGAATAGACGCAGACAGGTACAATATAAGGGTAGATAATAATAAATGTGTTATTGTAATACAGTAATGAGTGCTGGCGTCCCTCACACACTCCCCCCCATTGGAAGCCGTAGGCCCAATAAAATAAGTAGGGGCGCGAGGAGTGAAGATGTCACAAATACTGTCCATTATGCTTATAAGAGGTCCCTTTCTCTCTGTATACAGGCCTTTAACTCCTCTGTCCTCTGTAAACATCTGAATGCCTCGCTGGTCAGGTGGTAGAGTTCTCCTTCATATCTTTTTATACGCCTATACCTGTCCTCTCTTCTTTCCTCGTTAATTCTGTCTGTCTGTCTGCGTTCGTCTTTATCTTCGGTAATGGTGGAAGGTATACTTTCTTTTATAATTCTCGTTTCTTTCTTTCTGGGTGATGGTTGTCTTGGCTTGGTGTCGACTAGTTCCACCTTCATTATTTTCATTGGTGCTTCGTCTACTTTTCCACCTAGTCGCTTCTTCACTGGCAGCTTTTCTTGTTCTTTTATGGGTGTAGGGGTGCCGAATGGAGCTGGTCTCTCCCACTGTAGGGTTCGGCAGAATTCGGGGTACGACTGCTTGTCCACTTCGTACAGTGGCTTGGCTTCTCCACCGTGAGCCTGGTCACCTCCCTTGCCGCGGATATGTTTCAGGATCGTGTCCCTAGAACTACTTTTCTTGCCGCAGGCACAGAAAAAATAGGTAAAATGTTGGTGCACATGATACAGTATGCGCTTTTTGTTGAGCTGTAGCTTACATATTCTGCACTCCCATATCTCGCCGTCTACTTGGTGTACTGCTTCATTAATGGCCCTTGTCGTTTCTTCAGCTTTCCACGTTTCTTTAATTTGGTGTGTTGGTGGAGGGGGAGCTGGTGCTTGATGCTTTCTGTATTGGCATCGGGCTGCCCCTTCTTCTGGTGTAGCGACAGTGGCTATTCGGGTAGGAGAGGGATTCTCTCTCTGTCGGGGCCGACTTCTACGTTCTGTACCATGCAGCAGCTCTTCCTCAAAAGTCGGGTCTTCCTCGAGAGATAAAGTACCATCATTCTCCATGGCATGTAAAAGGTTGGAGATATTTTGTAAGCACTGGCGTCTGTAGTGAGGTGTAGATTTGAAAGGCAGAGTAGTTTTATTTACACAGTGCCCTGAGTTGTTGCTGTCCTCGTTTTCATTTAGTGCCGCCTGTTTCATTGTCTCTCTTGACCACGTGTTCGTGGGGGTGTGGATTGTCGTTGTTGAGTTGTTCGTAACAACTTGTCTTGGGTTGGGAGTTGTGGGTCCCTGTATATGTCGATCTTTTTCCCGTGTTAATTTTCTTTCTAAGTTATCTACTCTTGCGATTTCGGGTATTCGACCTGTGCTGGGAGTTGTGCACTCTTGTGAGTTTAGAGTATCTCCCGACATTACTGTCGTTCTGGAGTTATCTCTTCCCGCTAATCCTAACAATTGCATAGTTTCGGCTTGATTTTGCCTTGGTTGGTGGTTTCTCGTGTTCCTTTCTTCTTTCTGAGTATTGTAGCACTGGTAATCAGTGAATTTCACTGGCTTTCGAGGCTCTCTCCTCGGTCTCTCACAATTCGCACTAGTTTCTGGTCTGGGTGGTAGTGGTGGCCACTCGACAGGATCTGGCTCATGTCTCTCTGGAGCAGGTGGTGCAGGGGTGCCTGCTGGGGGAGCCTGGACCCTACGTTCGGGTGTGGGTGCCCGCTCTACCGTTTCTATTGGTAGGGGGGGGGGGGGTCCCGTGGCTGCTCTGTGGGGGGTACCTCTGATACTGGCCTATCCATCTCTCTAGGTACTCTATCAATGAGTTCTGGGGGTTGAGGTCCTGCGTCCTCTGCTCCCCTTCGTGGTAGGGGGCGCCTAGGTAGGCCTCTCTCATGTTGGGGCGTACCGCTTGCTCTCTGCTGGGTGGAGCTAGTCCAATCGGCTCTTGGCATGACCGATAGTGCTTCAGCCTCCGGACCGTTTTGTGTGAAGCCCTGTCCTCCTCTTTCTAGGCGGTACATATGGTTTGGATACGTCTGGGTGATCGTATACGGCCCAATATAACTGGGCTGCAGCTTGGGATTACTCCCTTTAGTGCGGCGCTTGTTTTCAATCACTACGAGGTCTCCCTCGGGGAACCTCAGCGGTTCGTCTCCTTCTTCTTGACGTACCCGCCTCTGTAGATTTCGCACGTATTCATGTGCAATCTCTAGATTTTCTTGTGTACGCAGGGTATGTTCTGTGATGGTGGCTTTGTCTAGGGTAGGTGCCGTCCCTGTGAGCTGGTCAGGGAGTCGCACCTCTCTGCCCATCATGAGGAGGTTGGGGGTCTCTCCTGTCGTGAAGTTGGGGGTGGCTCTGCACGCCCGCATGATCTGTGGTAGGAGGGCATCCCACTCATCTTGTCCTCGGGTGAGAATAAGCGTTCGGAGGGCGTCGCCTAGCGTCCTGTTCTGACGCTCTACCATTCCGTTCCCTTGGGGATGGTAAGGGGTGGTGCGTGTCTTCCGCACACTCCATAGTGTGCACAGTTCTTCCAACAGGGAGGACTCAAATTGTGCCCCTTGGTCTGTGTGGAGTTGCTCGGGCAAGCCCCAGTAGCTGAACACGCGTTCATCTAGGGTGGCGGCCACTGTGGGGGCTGTTGCATCAGGGATCGCGATAGCGTCCTGCCACCTGGTAAAGTGGTCGGTGAGGACCAATATCCATTTATTCTTTCGGCGGGGTGAGGGGTAAGGGCCCTACCAAGTCTAAAACGAGTTTTTGGAAGGGGCGTCCCGCATACAGTCTCTGTCCCTCTGGGGCGTCCGGTTTCCGGCCTCTCTTGGCTACCTGGCATACCTCGCAATCTCTCACGAGGCGGCGCACCATGGCGGATAATCCGGGCCAGTACCAATCTAGCATTAGTCGATTCCTGGGTTCTGTTGATGCCTGCATGGGCCAGCTTGTGGTCTCCCACACAGTACTTTCTCGCCACGAAGGGGTGCAGACGGTGCAGTGTTTGGTTCTGCCCTGGTACTCCAGACGCTATGGTCAGTACCCAGTCAGGCCTTATACGCAGGCCCTCCCTTCGGTTGTGTAGGGACCCGTAGCTCCGTGCTGCGTTCTTCCAACTCTTGTCAGGAGAGGGTTTCTTGCTCTCGGACAGCCTGATACATGCGGGCCACTGGGTGGTCGCCTTCTTTCTGGGCTTGCACTAACTCCCGTGTGTTGTGGTTGGGGTCCGTGACTGTGAGGTTCACTTGTGCCTGTCCTCTTTCCACTGCGAGTTCGGCGTGGGAGGGGCCTCCGTCACGCTGTTCAATGGTACTGCATTGTTTGCAGTTGATACACTGGGCTTGCCCGACTAAGACCATCTGCGTTAGCATGAGGGGGTCCCCGCACGGTGTTCCAGCTGGTAGGTAAATTCTGCCAGGATTTCTAACCAGCCGAGCAATCTGGTTGGAGGGTTCTTTTCTGCGACACAACCACCGCAGGGAGGCGTGGTCAGTTCTTAATCGGAACTTCCTTCCGTATATATAGGGTCGGAAGTGCTTTACTGCTTTCACCACCGCCAGGAGCTCTCTTCTAGTTACGCAGTAATTTCGTTCTGCGGGTGCCAAAGTTTTGCTGTAATAAGCAATAACTCTTTCTCTGCCATCTTGCTCCTGGGAGAGTACCGCCCCCATCCCTACGGCACTGGCTACCGTGTCCAGGATGTACGTGAGTGAGGGGTCGGGGTACCCTAGTACGGGGGCCTGACTCAGTTTGTCTTTTAGTAGGTGGAAGGCTTGCCGCTCTTCCTCTTCCCATCTCCAACTGGTTCCCTTCCCGGTCAGAACTGTCAGTGGCTTGGCTATTGTGGCGTATTCGGGTATATACTGGCGGGTAATAGCCGGCTGTCCCCGAGAAACGCTTGTAGGCCCTTGATATCTTTGGGATCCTCCCATTTCTGCACAGCTTCGACCTTCCAGGGTCGGTAGCCCACTCCTTCTGCACTAACGACGTGTCCTAAATATCTCACTTTCTCGCTCAACAGCTCACACTTAGAGGGCTTGATCTTGAGGTTAGCTTGTTGTAGTCGTCCTAGGACTTCTCCGAGTCTTTGTAGGTGGGTTTGGAAATCTGGGGCAATAATAATGACATCGTCCAGATATAAGAGGAGTGTCTTCCAGTGCAGTCCCTTTAGGACTCGTTCCATGAGGCGCTGGAAGGTGGCTGGGGCGGACGTAAGTCCGAAGGGAAGGACTTTCCACCTCCATAGTCCGCTTCGGGTGATGAAGGCTGACTTCTGCCGGCATCGGCGTCCAAGGGCACCTGCCAATAACCACTTGTGAGATCTAGTGTCGAGAAATAACGACTACCGGCCAATGCGTCCAGAGAATCGTCCTATCCTGGGGATAGCGTACGCGTCCTGGCGTGTGACATCGTTGAGTTTTCTGTAATCAACACAGAATCTCCAGGATTCATCTTTCTTTCTTACTAAGACGACCGGCGAACTCCATGCGCCGTCGGCTGGTTCTATTAGGTCTTTGGCAGGAGCTCCTTTACCTGCCGTTCGGCTCGGCCTCTTTTCGACTCCCAAGCGGTGGGGAGGGCAGCGTATGGGTCTGGTTTCGGGTGCCACGGGGATGGAATGTTCTGCCAGGTGTTGTGCGCCCTATGTCGCTGTCGTCCTTGCTGAACACCGTTTGGTATTGTGCGAGTAGCTCGTGGAGCTGTCTCTCTTCAAGGGGGGTGCGGCATCCCTGCCGTGCTTGGGCATATAGTGTCATAGGTGTGGAGGCAGCTCTAGTCCTTCTATAGTTTCTGGTATGGTTGGGGCTGAAGTGGTGTGCACGTCCTCGGCTCCTACTCCCGTGAACGTCCCTATTACCTCTCCGGCGGGAACGTGGACTTTCTCTTGGGAGGAGTTGAGGCATCGCACAAGTACTCTCCCTTGCTCGTCGGGGGTGTTGATGCTGGTGGCGAGGAGCAGACCGCCTTCCATGCTTTCTATCACCCCCTTGCGGGTAGGGCTCTTTGCTGGTGAGGTGGCATAGGACAGTCGTTTCAGCTTGGGGTGGCAGGTAAGTATCCTACTGTATCTGTACTTTAGAGACTAAATCTCTTCCGTGTCTGTCTGTACAGACGAGTTCCTTGCCCTGGATCCGCAGGTTGGCTGGTCGAACCCCATGTGACAGTTCTGGTTTGAGAGAAAAGCATACCGAGGATTGCGTCCTCGTTAATTTGACTAGCAACAAAGGTCTCCTCATAACGAATGTGTCGGATGCGTCCTGAGAGGGTGAGCAGCCCATAGAATGGCAAGCGCGTGCCATCCGCCATCAGGCCGTGTGAGTCGTACTGTTGTAAGTATTGTTGGACTCTGGGGGGTAGCTGGTCGAAGACTCGTTTGGCTAACAAGTTCGTGTTACAGCCAGTATCGATGAGATATGTAACTGTCTGCCCTTCGACTTTCCCTGGTAAGTAATAGCTCGGCTTGTATGGCCTCTCGACCTGATTGAGGTGCACCGTTCTAGGTTGGCTGGTCTCTTCCGGACCTGACCTTGGGATTTCTCCCGTAGGGGTACATTGTCCTCTCTCAGTTCGAAGCCATGTCTCTGGTTCTTCTTCTTCTGTGTGTCGGGTGTCTTCTTCTTCAGTGGCCAACGGGTCGAACCGGTTGGCCAGGGTGACTGGAGCAGGTCTGGGAGGTTGTGGAACCTTATGCCTGTTCGGGTTGTAGTAGGGTGTTCCATGGCGTGGGGTGGCCCTGTCGCAGCCAGTAGGTGGCCCTACTGCTGCGGGCCGCGCCCGTTTCCCGGACGGTTGATCCATGGCGCAGTTTTACACTGACTGCGGAAGTGCCCTGTTCTCTGACAACCCCAACAACGTTTGACCGTTTCCTCCTGCGGTTTCTTCTTTAGTTCCGCCACCTCCTTGCTAAGAGCTTCTATCGTCTTGAGCGGTTTTGCGAGAGGGTCTTCCACTTCTTGGCAGAGGGTTTCCGTCGTGGGTGGGTCCTGGTAGTTGCCTACTGTTCCTTCATGAACCGTGCGTACATTTGAGTGGGGAAGTGGTTGGTGCTGGACCTGCAGGTAGTCATTTCCTGCTCGGATGGCTTCTTCCAGGTTGGCGGGCCGAATGGCCAAGATATGCCTTTGCAGGTATGCATGACCCAACGTGCCTTGGAAGGTTTGGAGGGTCAGCTCTTCCCGGTTCCTCTGTAGCAGTTCCTCGTACGCTGCCCTCCACCAGCCTTTCGACCTGGAGGGCGTGTTCTCGGAGGGTGTCTCGGGGGTGTTTACGATACGCCATCAGTTTGTTTTGGGTCTCTGTTCGGGTAAGCCCGAAGCTGGGCCCTCAATGCTTCTACTATTGTCTGTTGTGTGGGTCCACACCCACACTGCTCAGCCTTTCCAACCAGCGCCTGGCGTAGGTGGATGGCGGCTTCTTCTGGTGTCCATCTGTTCATCCTGGATACTTCTCAAAGCGTTGGACGAAGTAGTGAACGTCTCCTTCTCCATCGAAGGTGGTAGTCTGAATTTGTCCCTTGTATTCGTCACTGTCATCCGTTCCAGGATATCGGTTAACGTCCCCATGATCTGCATGGACGACCCCTCACGGTCAGTGCTAACGGCTCTCCGCCTGTATGACATGTCTGCTTTTTGCTCGGGGATTCGGAAGATTGCTGTGGGTGCTTCAATCCCACTGCTGCCACCAATGTACTGGAATTTACTGTCTGGGTGGTAGCCACCTGTACATCTCCCAAATGCTTGGTCCCCTAGCTAATGCAGTGCACAATAATTATGTAATTATTGTTAACAGGCTACTACTGACTTTGGTCATGCAAGAGAACAACCGAATCTTGTGTGGAATAAGTGCTGGCAGTTGCAATAATTATCCAATAATTATTGGCTGCGTTTGAACCTCTCTATGCTCGACAATAATCAGTGCCGTGATTATTGTCTAGTTTAAAGTTTGTTTCGAACTTTGCTGCACACAATAATTCCGCAGTAATTACTGTTTAGTTTATAGTTTGTTGCGAACTTTTGGCCACCGACAATAATGGTGCAGTAATTACCGACAATAATTACGCTGAGTTATTATTGTAGGTAGGTTTGTTTCGAACTCCACAGTTCGGATTGCAATGTGTGTCGAACTACTAGGGCACCAGGTGCTTTGCGTCGTACACCTCGGGTCGAGGGAATACGCAGTAAGAGAGCGAACAATCTTACTTTCCGCCAAGCCTCGTGCTTGCTAATAGTCGACCAGCGCTTGTAGTTATGCTGCTTCTAGCTGTGCTCAGTGCTTGCTTCTTGAGAGAGAGAATCATCTGAGAGTCAGGCTAACTCTAACATTTATTTGCACAACATCCATATATAAATACAGTAGGCGGGTATGTTTACTTAGTCACACCCTTGTGTAAAAGTTGGTAGGCCACACCTTGCTAAGCACCAATTAGCATCGAACAAAGACAATAAGATAGTTTAGCCACACCTTGCTAAGTACCAATCAGTACTGAGTAAAAGAATAATAATAATAATTTGTGCATAGAACTAACAGCATAGAAACTCGTAGTTAGGCACCAATACATAGAACGATACTTAGACACTTGGGTAAATAATTAGAATAGACGCAGACAGGTACAATATAAGGGTAGATAATAATAAATGTGTTAAAAACTCTTTAATTTTCGTCTGCTTTATGCCTGACTGATCTGTGAATCTCATGTGCTTTTGAAAAAATTCATCAAACTTTGAAAATATTTTAAAATTCAACTATTGGTGTTACAGAGTTAAAAAGAAGACCATCAGACTCAACAATACCTATTTTATAGGTAGATTTTTAAATAAAGGCAATTTTGTACTTGTGAACAGGTAAAAATATTTTTTATTTGACACTACTTTTTTCAAATTTCTGAAAATTGACATTTTTGCTTTAAAAAAACATCAAAAGTAAAGCTCTAAACAAAAAAACTGAGGCGACAGATAGAAAGAAAATTCAATTCTGATGCATGTAGGTAATTTTGAAGAATTAATGGGCCATCACATTAGCCATAACACGTCAATCAAAGTTGGCCTTGTTTTTGCGAAAATCCCGGAAATTTTTTCAAAGAATAATGACTAATTTTTTTTTTCTATTCAAGCTAGCACCTGACTTTTTACATCACTGAATAGAGAATTTCAAGCGCTATCTTCTGATATAAAGAACCATAATAATAAACACTTTCAAAAAAAAAATAAAAAATAATAAAAAATTACTAGTCAACAATATCGTCGTCATCCAAATAATTAATTTCTAGCATACTACCTGTCATTTCCACTTCTAAACAAATTCAGCATGCCTAAATAAATATAATCTAACCATTTATCAGAACAAATCTCATCCGTGGAGGTTCTCTGCAAAAAATATTATTTCAAACTATCTCTGCAAAAAAAACTTATTCCTTGCCCGACAAGGATCGTGGTGCGGTTCTCATGAAGCGGTTTCCGTTTAGACTGGCAGATTTACTTCAAATAAGGACCATAAAATAGAGGAGATTCGGCTCTACACGATGGTATAAAAATTTTTATTGTAGGTCTACTAGAAACGTTAGAAATCTTGTCCGAAATTTGCTGCGAGTCTACCGGTCAACGAGTAATGTGAAAGGACAACTCCTGCGATATATCTGGTCAACGAGTGCAAAAAAGTTTTAACGTATTACAGTAATGAGTGCTGGCGTCCCTCACAGATGATGTGGTAAGTTTTATGTAGGAACTGCTATGCTGCTGCAAGCAACTGTGAGAGACGCCAGCTCTCCTTCGTATTTTATTAAATACCAAGACATTCTCTCATAATTATCGGCTAAGCTTTTCTCTCATTGTGTATTTCTATTGTGCAAGAATTAAGCCTTTAACTCACAAGTAACTCTCTGTCTACGAAATGTCTACGCTTATGTCTCAATACGTACTCATTGTCTATGTCTATGTCTGCGTTCTATTGTTTACCTGTGCCCATGTTGCTAGAGTCTATTTTGTGCGTTCTATCTCGTACCCAAATAATTATTTACTGTATATTATATTTTTCCACGATTTTAATTATTACATTTTGGAGCTGATGTAAGGGCAAGGCGTGGCTTGCACCAATATTTTTGCTAGGTGTGGTTAAGTAATTTGTACCCGCCTTCCCTGTATAAATATCTGTGTTGTGATAATAAAAATCAGAGTTAGCCTGACTCTCAGAAGAATCTCTCTCTTGAAGCAAGCACTACTAGGAGCAACAAAACTACAAGCGCTGACCTGGTCGACTGTTGGCAAGCACGAAGCTAAGTGGAAAGTGAGAACGGTTCGCCCTATCACTGTGTATACCCTCACCTGAGGTGAGGATTACAACGCAACGCTTAGTGCCCAAATAGTTCGACGTATCAAATTCGGATTCGGGGAATCCAACAAGCTAGTCAACAATAATTGCAGGAAGTTATTGTCGATCTCGACTGAGTCCAGATTCGGCTACAAAACTTCAGCATAATTATTGTCAGAGCACAGTTCGAAACAAACTATAAACTAGACAAGTAATTCCTGAGGAATTAATGTCAGAGCACAGTTCGAAACAAACTATAAACTAGACAATAATTTACAATTATTGTCGGGCCTTGTAAGGGTTCGGACACAGCAAATAATTACCAGATAATTATTGCACTCACTCCACACCAGATTCGGCCGCACGCAAAACTGCACCAGTCAATGTACGCACTGTGAACAATAATAAGCACATTATTGAGCACTGACTTAGGGTCGAACAGAGCATATCGGGAGAGT
>CALYOO010000102.1:0-82056 GCA_945261195.1 Cryptosula pallasiana
TTACTTATTATATATATATATATATATATATATATATATATATATATATATAAGTGAAAGTATGACTGGGGCACAGGATGTGCACAGGGGCTTAGACTAAATAGAAACAATCAAATAAATAAATAATAAATAATTAATTATTAATATTAGTTGCCCGAGAGATGGAAAAACCAGTCAAGACTGGAGCAAGTAAGACAGTGCTCAACAAGAAAAAATCGAGGAGCTAGATACTAAAAGGTAAAATAGTAAAAGATGTTAAAACTATTGGCTGACTACAAGTTGTTTCATGTGCTAGAAAAAAAGATGGAAAAAGAAAATAATTCTAGGCACAATCATCAGGTCGGCTCTCAGCTGTTAAAATGGTGGAGCAGGAAACAGTTAGTTCAGACCGGAAATATTAAGTGCACAAGGATCGTATAGTTAATATGTTGTTAAGGGTGCACGGGCGTCAAAGGTGGCTAAGGGCATAGAGCTACGCCTGGCTGAGAGTAAATTTATTACAGTGTCGGCAGGTGGTGACAACTTCACTCCTGCTGTTGAGGGAAGACAACTCTGGTTGAAAGATGATATAGAATTTTTCAGCCGTACAAAGGTGACATTTCTTATCAGTGTTAGAATACGCTCTGGCATGGGATAAAATTCTCCATTTGATGTTAAATTGGGTGCATGACTCTTTGAGTAACCAGATATGCTTGCTCAGCTCAGTGGAGTTTCTTTTAGTATATATATATATATATATATATATATATATATATATATATATATATATATATATATATATATATATATATATATATATATATATATATATATATATATATATTGTGGAGGACCGACGGCGCCATCTCTAATTACGTTCTATTTAACCGTTCTATGTTGACACTCTACCTTATATAACTCTATGTACATTTTATACATTTTATTCTCTTACCTTACCATACAAACTTATACGTGCACCATGTGCTAATCAGCCAGCCATATCCTTAAGCCATACCTACTTAACTCTTATTAGTCTAATTGCATATTCCAGGCGTGTCTTAGAGTCTAGTTGTTATTGTCTTTTGTCTTGTCCCATACCATTATGTAATCGGTTGCATAAATACGAATGTCTCAGTCAATAAAGTCAGAGTTAAGCCTAGCACACTCTCACGAAGTTCTTTGTTCTCTAACAATAATAACTTCACTGCGCACTGGTACATGCACGTACAATCAAGACACTACATCAGCGAGTAGTAATACATGAGCACTACACCGAACCTCTGTTGGTCTGAATTAGCTTTGCTATTTCTACCCATCAATGTTCGACCGTAGCTGCTGTCAGCACAGTCAATACAACTAGTCAGCTCGACCCTGTCAACAGTTGCCATGCAGCACTGTTAAAGGGCAAGTCGACCTGCAGTCAGTAGTTATTGTCAGTGTACACACAAACAGAGCCATCACCGACCTGGAGAGGTTGTGCAGGTTAGCCAAGCTACCACAGACATATACACACAGAGTGAAATCCTGCACAATATATATATATATAGTATTTATATAATAATAAATTCATAAATAATTATCATTATTATTATTGTTGTTAAATTTATTATATAATAATAATTATTATAATTGATGATTAAATTTAAATAATTAATTAATAACATAATCATAATAATAATAATGAATAATTATTATGATAATAATTTCATAGCAAGAGGCCAATAACAATCAATCATAATCATACTTACACAAAATAACAACTTCCTGGGCAGGATTTTCAAAGGCAAGAGCCTTGGCTTTGATTGCTGTGAATGATGTTTTGTCACAGACTGAATAAGCTTTCCTTTGGGTGATTTCACGAATCGTCGAACGGTTAACTGGCAAGCCAGTTTACCCAATTGCAGATTTTTAGTCAGGCTGTTTCTTTGACAACACAGTCTGTAGGTCAGGTCGTCCGTTGTGGTAAACGCAGGGTCGATAATAGTTAATTTATTAAAAAATTCAGTTTTGTCTGATGAGAAAATCTTGAAATGAACGTCCATATTGACAGAGATACTGTACAGGATTTTGTGTCTGGGTGGTAGCCACCTGTACACTCTCCCGATATGCTCTGTTCGACCCTAAGTCAGTGCTTCAATAATATGCTTATTATTGTTCACAGTGCGAACATTGACTGGTGCAGTTTGGCGTGCGGCCGAATCTGGGGTAGAGTGAGTGCAATAATTACTTGTAATTATTGGCTGTGTCCGAACCTTTACAAGGCCCGACAATAATTGTGAATTATTGTCTAGTTTATAGTTTGTTTCGAACTGTGCTCTGACATTAATTCCTCAGGAATTACTTGTCTAGTTTATAGTTTGTTTCGAACTGTGCTCTGGCAATAATTATGCTGAAGTGGTAGCCGAATCTGGGCTCAGCCGAGATCGACAGGAACTTCCTGCAATTATTGTTTGACTAGTTTGGTGGATTCCCCGAATCCGAATTTGATATGTCGAACTATTAGTGCACTAGGCCGTGTGTTGTAATCCTTGCCTCAGGCAAGGGTATACACAGTGATAGGGCGTACCGTTCTCACTTTCCACCTTAGCGTCGTGCTTGCTAATAGTCGACTTGTCCAGCGCTGGTAGTTTTGGTGCTCCTAGCTGTGCTTGCTTCAAGAGAAATAGATTCTTCTGAGAGTCAGGCTAACTCTGAACTTTATTGCATGAACATCAAGTTAAATACAGGGAAGGCGGGTACACATTACTAACCACGCCTGAGTAAAAATACTGGTGCAAGCCACGCCTTGCCCTTACATCAACACCCACTTTGTAATAATTAAAACGTGGAAAAAGATATAATAAATTGTAGTAAATAATTATTTGGTACAAGGTAGAACGCACTAAATAGTATCGTAGGCACATGTAAACAATAGACCCTTGCATAGACATAGACAGCGTGTAGTGAGTAGACATAAATGTAGACAGTGAGTTATTTCGGAGATAAAAGCTTAACTCGTAGACAAAGGAATAGAACAATGAGACGCAGGCTTAGACGGTAATTGTGAGAACGTATCTTACTAAGTAGAAAATATCCATAGAGTATGAGATTGTACTGGCGTCCCTCACAATACAATACTGCACGAAAATCAGAGCTGCTCCCCAGAGGAAGTAAAAGCTGATGTTATTGGCTAATTGAGAAAATTATCGTCAATCATCAACTTTGTTAGAACAACTTTACAGAGTTGGTGATTCGCCAAACATTATCCCTGTTAGCCAATTGTTTTCCTGTTAAGATAATCAAACATGATAAGGCTGTTACTAAGAAACGTGCAGAAAAATTTGCAAATAGGAAAAAATAGGAGAAATAATTATTTTTGACATTCTTAACACGTGAAAATGATAACACTATGTCATTTCTTAGCTTTCTTCATTTCTTCAGTCTTCTCACAAGCCAAATGTAAAATCTTCTCATCTTTTTCATTTTTTAAAGCAAATCTTCATTTCTTCTTTCTTCTCTTAATTTTGCTTTTGATAACATTCAAAGCTTCTCAGATGAGAAACCCATGTCGTCGGTCTTCGCTGAAATGCAGGGGGAGCCCCACATCCGCAGATAGCTCAAAGACTAGAGAGTTTTTTTATGACTTATTAAAATAATAAAATATTAGTTTCAAAACAGGAACCGCAAAGATCATGCTTCATTATTAGTACGTTATTAATTACATACCAACTACAACTGAAATGTAGTTATTAAGAACTATTTATTCTACAGTAGTGTAATATACACTGGAATGAATAATTATAACTAATAACTTATTAAATAACTTACATCATTACCCAATGTCTAAATATTATTATTGTTACTTCATCGTCATGCTTTAGATTGTTAATTGTCGGTATCATTGCCTATTAAATTTACTAGTATCAGCTGGTAGTATTCTCTCTAAAAAACTTGCTACTATGTCTATCAGTTATTATTATCATAATAATTTACTAACTGTTACTATTGTTATTTATGAACGTACATTATTACAACAACATACCATACATACATACATATAAATAATACATATATATATATATATATATATATATATATATATATATACATATATATATATATATGTATTTTTTATATGTATGTATGGTATGTTGTTGTAATAATGTACGTTCATAAATAACAATAGTAACAGTTAGTAAATTATTATGATAATAATAACTGATAGACATAGTAGCAAGTTTTTTTTAGAGAGAATACTACCAGCTGATACTAGTAAATTTAATAGGCAATGATACCGACAATTAACAATCTAAAGCATGACGATGAAGTAACAATAATAATATTTAGACATTGGGTAATGATGTAAGTTATTTAATAAGTTATTAGTTATAATTATTTATTCCAGTGTATATTACACTACTGTAGAATAAATAGTTCGTAATAACTACATTTCAGTTACATATATATATATATATATATATATATATATATATATATATATATATATATATATATATATATATAAATATATATATATATATATATATATATATATATATATATATATATATATATATATATATATATATACCTTAAAAAAAGACCTTAAAGGGCAGTTTATGTATATCAAGTCACTTAAGAGGCTTGTGGTTTTAAAGAGGCTCGACTTCAGAGGCTTTGTAAAAAACTAAATTTATGACGTCTTTAACTATTAAATGACTTTAAAATTGTGATTAAACAGTACAAGTAAGGTTTCTCTGTCATTTGGTATGCACAAAAAAAAATTAGAAAAGTTTTTACCCCTCTCAAACTTATTTCAAATGCCGTGAAGCTAAAAAAATGTTGGCGCTCTTCGTAAAAAAACTGACTTTGTGTTGGTCCATATACGGCAGGGGGCAAAAGTTATATGCCCCCTAAGTCTTAAACCTAACCAAATATTTCTTGGCTTTTTGGAGTTATGTTATTACTATTTTATGCCCCCTAAGTGAATAGCCCCCTATTAACCCATTTTTCTGTAATTAGTTACTGGAGTGATTTTTGTAAATAACCCATTATACCTATTGAATATATACTTTTAATGTTAGACAAACTTGTTTTTTTTTAAACTAAATATTTAGTAGCACCATTTAAACATCATGCCAACTCACTCCAAGCTTGACTGTGACAGAAAGAGATTAAAGTTAGTTGCTTTAGGCTATTTGTACTGGAAAGGAATGAAGGATAATAAAAATAACGATCAACAACAGAAAGAAAGCAGATATTGGGTGCATCCTCTCAATCATACCAGACCTACGCAAGGAGCATGGAGCACATGCATGGCTTTGATGAGAGAAAAATTTCCAGAAAGACATAGAGAAGCATTTAGGATGGATGTAGAAACATTTAGTGAGCTTTTAGGTTACATAGTTGATGCTATCAAAAAGCAAGATACATTCTTTAGAAGAGCTATCTCACCAGAGCAAAGATTGGGAGTTACATTGTATTATTTGGCCACAGGTGACTCATTTAAAACTTTAGCGTTGTTATTTATATTAGGATGCTCAACAGTGAGAGAAATTGTATTTGAAACATGCAATGCTTTATGGGAATTTGGGAGGCGTGTTCACTTGAAGACGCCAAACAGCAAGGAAGAGTGGAAAGGAATTTCTGAAGAGTTTGAGGCCGTGTGGAATTTTCCTCACTGTTTAGGAGCCATTGATGGCAAACATTGCACCATTCAGTCCCCTCCTAAAACTGGCTCAGAGTTTTTTAATTACAAAAAGTTCTTCAGTATAGTGCTTCTTGCAGTCTGTGATGCAAATTGCAAATTCACGTATGTTGATGTCGGTACCTCAGGAAGGTGGTCAGATGGCGGCACTTGGGACAGCTGCACTCTTAACCAAGCAATGTTAAGCAATACACTCAATATACCAACTGACGAGATACTAAAAGGTAAAAGTTTTCCTGAGATAACCGTAACAAAATGTAGTATTTGATTTGAAATATTTTATGTTTACATTTAAATACTATAGTGTAACATGAATAATTTTTTAGGATCAGCTTTATCTACTCTTTACACCTTCATTGGAGATGAAGCTTTCCCCTTGAAACCCTGGCTGATGAGACCTATTTCTGGACAATCCATAAAAGATCATAAACACAGAATATATAATTATCGATTGAGCCGTGCCAGAAGAACCATAGAAAATGCGTTTAGAATCATGGTTGCTCGATGGAGAGTGTTAAAGAGGTCAGTTATTGTCAGCCAAAAAATTTTTAGTTTTTTTTATGTATATCTAAACATTCACACCATCATGTCTAATTCCAGGGCACTGCATATGCCTGTGGAGCATGCTAATAGTGTGATTCTGGCATGTTGTATTCTTCACAACTACATGCGAGCCAAATCACCATCTACATACACACCACCTGGGTTTGCAGACACTTTGTATGAAAGTGGGCAAGTTCTTGATGGCGAATGGAGGAGGGAGGACAACTCTTACATTGCTAAAAGGTGCCCTCGAAGACCAGCAACATGTGCCATTGCAGTTAGAAACAATTTAGTTGAGTATGTTAACGGCCCTGGAGCAGTTGCATGGCAAGATGTTTGGGTTCGCCGAACAAACTAACTGATTTTATTTACATTAAGATTATAATTCATTTTTAGCTTACATAGAATCGCATTACAATATATAATAAACTTTTTTTTATTGCCACTGTTTTGGCTACACATCAACTCCTATTTACAGTTCAGTGTATGTGACAGAAGAGTTGTCTACGCTTTTTTTAGTTGAGGGAAAAATTTCTTCTGATGAAAATCTAGCATTAAATATAACATCTCTAATGGCTCTTATAGTAATTGCACGTTTGAATGGGTCAGTTATTGTACGCAGATCATGGGACACCTCCCTACCAATCCTAGAGCATTCATCTTCCTCACTGCTACATGATGCAAGCTCTTTTATTAAAAGTGCTTCAAATTCATCAGATTTTGTGGGTACAATATTCGATAAGCGTTGGCGTTTTTTCTGTGGTTCAGTAGGTGTAACATTCTCTTTTTTGATTAAATCAAGTGTTATGGGGGTTGGTGGGCTGTCTGTTATTAGAATCGGTGCGTCATCTTGCACATCCGCAAGATCTTCCTTGTCTAGACTGGACATTGAAGGCTTCGGTGTCACTACAAGGTTGCTTGTGGTATTGGTTCTGGCTAAATATGGAACTATCCACTGCATTTGGTTCCAGTGCTTCCAGCTTGGTGTTGGGTTGGCACCAGCTCCAGAATGGTTCTTTTTAGCGTACTTAGTTCTTTTTCGGACGAAGGTGTCTCTCAGATATTTCCACTTCTTTTTAACCACATATGCTACGATAAAAAATTACGTTTTGGTACCTTATAAAATATTTTAGTTTGATTGATTCAAAAGAATCTTTGCCATGGGTTTACTTGCTTTAAAAACACATTTCTGACTTACCACAGTCACTTTTGTTGTCAAGGAGATGTCTGCCAATCTCTTGCCAACAGTTGTTCTTCATGCCTTCATTTTTATAGTTTGTAGATCTTATATTGTAGAGGCATTCTTTTTCTCTTACTAGAGTTATTAATACTTCTTCATTACATTCACAAGTTTCAAGTTTTGTATTGGCATTGTTTGGATTCATGACTGTTATTGTATTGACAGTAGCAGGCAATGATACTGATTCTCAACCTCGTCTGCTGGTTTGTTTACATTTTTCGGTCATTGACATTTTACATTTGACCAATGGGATTACAGCGTATACGCAACCAACCCATCTGTAGTGGATGCGAAGCGTAGGCCTATTGCGTCAGTGCGTTAGTAACGCTTCACTGGTCGCGCTTGACAAACGCATGTAAAAACGCTATAGTGTGCTCAAGGCTTTAACCTGACCATTGACCTCCAAAGGTCAATATTGTGGTAAAATTCAGTTTCTTCCAGATTTTGTAAAAGTTAGTATTCAGACCAACTCCAGTTTCCTGAGTTCAAATATGTAGACGCAAATTGACTCCGGCCGCCCCAGATGACCTTTGACCCCATAAGTCGGCCATTTTGAAAAAAAATTAAGTATCTCCAGATCTTCCTAAAGTTCAGGATTTATACCAAACAAAATGTGCTGAATTCAGATATGACACTGAAAATGAAGCGCAATGAGCCTGTATGACCTTGACCCCCAAAAAGATCAGAAAAATTTAAATGAACGCGAGTTTAGAATTTCTAGCAAACCCTGCCAGCTAATAGACTTCTGATGTGAATGGCGCAGCTGTAGATCATTAGCGGTGACAAGGGCTTAGGGTTTTTGTTCCAAACACATGGTCTATAAGTCTACCAAACTAATAATTTAGACAGAACAAGAATGCTAAATGCATACTTGAATTGGACTTGATGTTAGAGATATGAAGGTAAAAGTTTATTATACAAAGTATGGATTTATAGCAATAATATCAAAACAGCTAAATTGTTGTGTATCCCTCAGCTACACTGCTCTTCACTACATATGGTTCTCTACAGTTCCTGCAATAGAAACAGGATAGGGTTACGGTTTGTGAAGAGCAGGATTAAATTATATGGTAATGCAGTTATTCCATGGATGACCAAAACCAAATGGTCAATTTACTCACCCAAGGATCATCAAATGCCTCCCAAAAGTTCCAGTCATCTTAATCAACCTCTTCAGCATCCTCATCCGCTGAAAAAACATCTGGGTTGTCTATAATAACCTAAAGACAAAAGAGTACGTACCATTGGTTGTCAATGTTGAGACTCCTAGATTACACAAAATGCATTACACACACAAAACACACCTTTTGAGAAGAAAATTCCTTACGTCTGCTATCGCTCTATCTTGGTTTTGCTCAGTAGCATCCAGCTTTTCTTCACTGTCATTAGGCAGCTCTGTAACATCATCGTCATCGCCGTCATCATCATCATAAAATCCTTCAGATTCCTCGCTGTCACTATCCAACAGCGCATGTTCCTACAAGTATCGACTGTATGTTGTATCTACTACTACTTTATATTTTATATATACTATTTTATGTCCATTACTAGTAATGTACATATATCTGTGATGTCTAGTACTGGTAAAATATATGTTGTTCCTACGGCTTGTAGTATCTCTGTGATACCTACTACTAGTAGTATAGATGTTCTATATACTACTAGTAACCTATGTTAAATCTACAACTAGTAGTTTATATGTTTGTTATGTATACTACTAATAGCTTATATGCTATATACAATACTAGTATTACATGTGTGATGTCCACCACTAGTATTACATATTCTATCTCTACTACTAGTAGTACATAAGTTATATTTACTACTAGTAGTCTGTATGCTAGATCTTCCACTAGTAATGTATATGTTATATTTACCACCAGTACTGTATGCTATATCTACTACTCATATGGTACACATTATTAATACATATCTTGTATATCTACAACAAGTAGTATACCTGATATATCCAGTCTTAATAGTGTATATGTTATATGTGCTACTATTGATGTATATGCTGTATGTACTACTAGTAGCATATATTTTATATTGATTCCTAGTTTAGTGTAGTGAATATGCTATGTGTACTACTAGTAATATATTTGCTACATCAACTACTAGCCGTATATGAGTTATATCTACTTCTCGTCTATCTATATCTACTTTTATTTCTATCAATATGTGATTTGTATCTACTAGTAGTATGAATGTTGTATCGATTACTAGTAGCATGAATGTTATATCTACTGCTAGTAGTATGAATGTTATGCCTACTACTTGTGGTGTATATGCTATATATATTATTAGTAACATATATGCTACGTTTAGTACTAGTAGTGTATATGTTATAACTACTTCCAGTAATGTATATTTTATATCTGGTATGCGTAGTACATCGGTGACCTCTGCTACAAGTAGTACATCTGTTACATCTACCACCATTAGTGTATCTGTTACATCTACCACCATTAGTGTATCTGTTACATATACCAACAAAACTTTGCCTGTTTTAGTTACATCTAGCATTTAATCCGTAACAAGTTGATTTTTATTCACTTGGTGATAATACTTTCGTATTAATGTGTGGAACTAGTGCCATCGCTGATGTTTCAAATCTGACCTCAAGCATATCTTTCTTGCAAAATAAAAACCATAAAGTAGTCGCAACCTTGATAGTCAATGTATTTCTTACCTTTTAGTTTTACAACCACTTGTGAGATGTTCATAATGCTTGAACTTGGTTCCTCACTCCCGTTTGTGACATCTGGTAATAAAAGTTACAGAATTGTCGTATGTGGAATGGATGAAATACGAAACATAGAAAATGTGTTAACTTAATAATTTTCTTTTGCGACAATTGTCGCGGGTTGTCGCGGGAGTTGTGCTCTCTTCATTTTTAATTGACCGCTCCTGTCACGAGAATTTCCGAGACAATTTTCTAGTGTTTTTGTTAGACCTACAGTTAAAATTTTTATATCATCGTGTAGAGCAGAATCCCCTTTATTTTCTGGTCCCTATTTGAGGAAAATCTGTCAATCTAAACGGAAACCGCTTCATGATGACCGCGCTCTGTTCCCTTTCGAGCAAGAAATAATTTTTCTTGTTGATATAATTTGAAATAAGTTTTTTTGCAAAGAACCTCCACGGATGAGATTTTTTCTGATAAATGGTTAGATGATATTTATTTCAGCGTGCTGGAAGTGCTTAGAAGTGCTTAGAAGTGGAAATGACAGCAAGTATGCTATAAATTAATTATTTGGATGATGACGATATTGTTAACGAGTAATTTTAGATTATTTTCCTTTTTTTTTTCAATGTTTTTATTATTATGGTACTTTATATCAAAAGATAGCGCTTAAAATTCTTTATCTACTGGTGTAAAAACTATGTTGGTATCTTAATTATCAAAAAAGAAAGAATTTTATTCTTCAAAAAACTTCCGAGATTTTCTCAATACATTCGCCAATTTTCATTGTCTTGTTTTGGCCAATGTTGGTGCCCATTTTCCTTGAAAAATACTAACATGGCTCAAAATTTAATTTCCTTTCTAGATGTAGTGTTAGTTTTTTGTTTTGAGCTTTACTTTTGATGATTTTTTAATGCGCAGTTTTAATAACTGTAAAAAAGATGTCTCATTACAAAAATTATTTTTCCCTTTCACCAGTACACAATCAGCTTTAATTAAAATCTACATATAAAATAGGTCTTAATGTATGCTGTGAACTTTTTTTTAACTCTGTGGCAGTAGCAGTTGATTTTAAAAATTAAGATCCTTTCTCGAAAAGCACCTGAGACTGTTGGATGCACTCAGACGATAGTTATAAAGTTAAGGGTGGAGATTGATGCCCTCTGATCATTTTTTTACACACTTTTTATGCTCAATGAGACAATGACTTCCCACCCAGAGTATGTCTCACAAACTGTGCTCTAAGATTTTTAAAGAGGTACTTGACATCTCAGCTAAATATAATGAGGAAGGCTGTTTTTTACAGCGACAGTTTCACCTATTTGTTACCCACACTCGTAAATAATTGAGCTTTTTTACTCGCCTTTACTCAGGGTTTCCTCAGATTTAATATATGCTTTGCCACAAAGATTCTCTGGTTCTGCCAATCTCACCTCGTTTGAAAGAAGCAATTACTAGTCTTATTTAAAACAATTATAAATTCAAAAATTCTGTTGTCAATCGATTTTAAGCAGGGCTGAAACAAATCTACACAATAATACATGCAGACAGACTTGAAATGAGTGCAGACACCTAGAATTAATATTGATAAGCCTGAAACGAATGTTTACAGTAGGTAATAGAAAATTACTCAAAGTTTGTCTTGAGAGTGCCGGCATTTAGTGTAGGTGAATATAAACATCACTTGGTCCAGGAGTTGTCTACTTTCATTAGAAAACAGGTATTGCCAATTCCTGGAACCTTGTTTATCAGAATATCCATTGAATCCCTAACCAGCTCTAATGACATTTACCCTGTTGTTTTAGTGTCTCATAGGAAAACATTCAAATGTGTATTTTTTCCCATAGTGCTAAGCTCTGGTGCTACTGCAGTACTGTAACTACTATAAAACTGTCTTGACGAGATACGTTTCTCTTTGACACATACCAAGTGTGATCAACTCATGGATTATTGGTAAGTAGTAATATATGAGCAGATCTCCCTACCAAGTGTTTTTTTGTGGATTTGATCTGGGGGTTGAGGCAATGGGTTACGACGTTGGATGAATTCGCCGAGTTTATATTGTATTTTACTTGAGGGGTATTTGAGTGGCATTTGAATGGCATTTAAGTGGCATTTGAGTTTTTGATTATTTTTTTACTTAATTTGAACTTACAGATTTTGAATGTATGACATTTAAGTTTTGATAATTCTACAGATACATCTACACTGAATAAATCCAATGATTAAAAATGAAACAATATGTGAATATATACATTTATTGTATAATAAGTAGGGATACATAAAGAGAACATGTTAAATATTGTGAGCTTGAAATAGTTCCAATATCATTTCAAATGAAAAAGTGGATGATGAGAGATTTTCATCCGTTTGTATGTATCTACATATATCTGATTGAAAATGATATAATAATTCAGTAGTCCATTGTATTGAAATCAATTTTTGAGTGAGCTCTTTATTCTACACCTTTCTTTGACAAAAAAGAGGTATTTGGTGAAATATTTTTTCATTTCATTCAATTTTCATTAATTTTTTGCAAAAAGAAATCATTCTCTAAATGGTTAAATTTCATCTAATTGTACAAATTTACAAAAAAAGGAGAATGTAATAAAATAGATATCATAATAGAGTGTAATAAGTTGAATATATAGAGTTAAAGTCTATAAAAACTCTTTAATTTGTAAAGTATTTGATGACTTTACAAGAAATATCATCACATTCAGGTTCAATGATGATGAGAAGATTTTCTTCAAGCTTAAGTTTACTATTTTCCGATATAGACAGAGAAAGTTTTGAAAAACCCTCCAAATCATTATAAATAAAAACTCTATAAATCGATGGTGTTGAATTTGTAATTGATACTGAATTGTTTTCGCATATGATGTATCTATCACACACACAATCAATAGTAGTTTCGATTTCTTCAGAATTGTATATAGTAGAGTTTGTAGGGCTTGGCTGTTCCAAAATTAAATCGACTAAACCCAGAGCTTGTGGAAGAGATGGAATTGATGGTGATAAAGCTGGAACTACTGGCTTGTTTGTAGTTTTTGTCGATGTTGAAGTTGTAGTGGTTGTCATCGTCGTTGTCTGCGGAGTTGTGGTGATTTTTGTCGTTGTATGTGGAGTTGCAGTGGTTGTTGTTGAAGTTGTTCTTCGAGTCGTAGTTAGTAATCCCTCATCGTATAAACGGATGTAATTTAAAGCTTCAGCGGTTTTGCAAACAAAGTAGTGTTGAGGCCACATATCATGAGTGTCACAGCTTCTACGTAGGTGAGCAGGTTCCATGAAACATGTGAGTCTAAGCATACGATATTTTAAGTTTTTTCTTAAAATACGAGTTACTGAATCAACCGCTTCCATATTAAGAATTCCCTGAAAACATCCAGACGCTCTATGAGATAAAGTGAATGGTTTAATCTCTGTTACAAGACAATAACCGCTTAGGATTGGGAATAATAGGAGATAGATGCGATATCTCATTTTTTTATTCAGAGAGAGACTTTTAACCTAGTTTATGCTTTCATCATCTAGAGTTAACTGTCTTGCATTTCGGTGGTCTTTGGTTAATATGCTTCAACTAAAGCTCTATATATATAACCTTGGGATTGCATTTGTCTTTGGTATCTCCTTGACATGTGATACTGATGATAATCTTGTTTTGAACAGACTTCAAACTTTCAAAACTCGAAAATGACAAATTTACACCTTCAATACCATTGATGTTAGTGATGATAGTAGCTATTTTTGGCTCCTCGTTGGTCAAACGATTGCATTCCACACATGCAAAGTTGGTTGTCTCAAACTCTTCTGTTGGTGGACAAATCAAACGTGAGGTGTTGTATTCAAATACACATAATTCATCATTCCAAAATAGTTTTGTATTTTGAGTAAGACCTTCCGTATTATTTTTAACCCCTATTGTGCATTCCTCCTGATTCAGAGTGTATTTTGTTGGTGTATTGCAGGTCAGGGTATCTGTAGGCTCCTTGTTGATCGAATGATCGGAATGAGCGCATTGCATGCATGCAAATTTGAATGTCTCAAACTGTCTTCTTATTGGACAGATCACACGTCTGCTGTTGTATTGAAATGCACATAAACCCCCATTTCGATATACTTTTGTATTTTGAGTAAGTCCTTCCGTATTATTTGTAATACCCATTTCACATTCCGCTTGATTCAAAACGTATTTTGTTGTAGTATCACAAGGCACAGAATCTGTAGAAGTTGTGTCCTTGCAGATCCAAGAAGCGCTTTGAGGGATGAAAAAATCACAATATAATAAGTCGGGAGGGTAGAGTCGCACACAGTTTTTTCCATTTTCATCTTTATATCGTATAGTCCTTTCGAAAGGTGAAAAAACCAAGACATCATTTTTATCCATAGCTCCGGCTATACATTCATCAATTTCGTTGGTATAGAATACTCCACTAACATTGGGAAATGTTAGTGCCAGTAGCAAGATAAATACGCAGCTCATTTTTTAAAATGTTTTCGCTTTCAGTGTTGAAAGTTGAATACTTTCTTTCTTGATGTTTTTTCTATTTATACGTAAGTGGCTAGCGGCTTGTTCAGCTCTCTCAACCGATTTTGAAGATGTGAAACAATCTCATCAAAGTGGTTACCAAAATGTAAGAATGGTTCCAATCGAGATTGAGACAAAAGAACATGTGTTTCTGTCCAGCGAAATGAAGTCAAGCCTCTTAAAATCGAAATATCTATCAAATCACCCAGTTCAGCATCTTTCAAACATTGCTTTATATCAATCAGTTCGATCGCTCTTTTGAGATCTTCAAAATCTATCAACTTGGCTTGCGGACAGCATACTTTTGGATCAAAGCTCCTAGAACAGTTTAAGCATTCGAGAGGATTTGCTCTTGAAATACAATTACAGCTCACAAGCATGCTTTGTATTGATTCACGAACTAGATTGAATCCTAACACAAAATAAAATACTTCTTCGGTGATGAGTTGAACAAAAAGAGGATTCGAACGCTCTAAAGGAATGTGTTCAAAATGAACCCTTATGAACTTAGGAACAAAATCAGCCAATGTACCAATTGACTTGAATCCTTGAGTTTTTCCACTCATGTTTCTGCTGTAGTTCAGAGATAAATGAAGCAACTTTTTTTGTAGCAGTTCTTTTATGAGTCTTCAGATATATTTGTCGAATCAATAGTTATTATCGGGTTGACTGAGTCTTCTTTTTCATCAAGAGTGTGAGCGTATGGATATCCTTCTGCTATCGCAAGTAATTTATCCTTTAGTCGTTGATAAGCCAGTTTGCTCTGACTAGTAGGTAATAGGTAGGGATTTAATCGTGCTCTCAAATTTGTTAACAAAAAGGGAGACTTCAAATCATCAGTGGAAAGATCCAAAAAAGCATTAATCCATTCATCATGCACCAAAAAACCCATTTTAGCATTTTTCAAAACTTGTCTTCTATCAATCCAGTCGATAGCATCACCCAATTCTTTTTTGGTAGGTGTAGCACCTTCAACCATTTCAGCATATCTTTTACAAGTGATACATTTGTCATCAACGTGTGAACAGTAACAGTTTAGTAGCGATAGATTGGTTGCTTGCTTGTAAAAACTTCCTCCTAGTACACAGTATACACATTCCTCCGTAAAATAAATCCTCAACATTTCATCAGAAACCTCAACCAAAAAAGTCCTAGGTCCTATAGCATCGGAAGCTTCTTGGTGAGCAAAGTCTTCAACACGTAACATATTTGTTGTTATTCCGTTAAATTACAAAACGCGAATGATACGTTTTCAAATTGAAACACCTATTTAATCATTCATTACTTTTTCTTTTTTTTGAGGTTAATTGTTATGCTAGCTCATGTAGATCTTCATAAATGCTTTAATTTCAACCTGACAACCATCGATTGGGCAAGGTTTTACTTCTGATGAGCATTCAGTAAGTGCTTTTTCCTTACACTCACTACAGTAAATGAGATGACCGCATGGAAGAGAGATATGATTTGCAATTACTTTTTTTCATGCGTCTCAGACACACATTGAGCGAGTTTGCTTTGCTTAGTCTGATCTTTATCTTTTTTTAACGAATCAATTGATTTAGCATCATTTTTTAACAGTGTTGACGAATTCTCAACAGTTGTAAAATCATTTTCAAAAATATGTAAGGCGTCAATCATAAAACCTATTCGCTCAAAAGGTTTTCCATTTAACACTAAAACTTGTTCGATATCGTTTTGACTGTATCCTAGTTTTTTGCAAATAAGTTTCATTTCTTCGGTGTCATTGTTGTGCGTTATTTGTTTTACTTTTTCTCGATATTTTTCAACCCGTCGCTTACACCTTTTACCTTTATCCGTTCGCATGTAAACATCCTCAACATACTCTTCACCTTTACTCCCGAGTAAAAAATAACAGTCTGGGAACCATCGACAGTGTTCCTCCCACGGTAGATCACTCTCTTCCCATTCTTTAAGTTCACCTGAGCAAAAGAAGCATTTTACACTATCTCCGAACTTAGTATAGTAGAAACCTGCATTGGAAAGGAGTTTCATGGAGACTTTACCCTTCCATTGTTTGAAACTGTCTTCTCTAGATGTTTCAGTAGCAAAACGTGGTGTATCAGCACGATCAATTGATATACCTAGAGGTAATACTTCTGCAGTTAAATCTCCTCTTCTGGTCTTTTGTTCTTCCATCGTATAACTTTTGACAATTGAGATGTTTTTCATTTCATCTGCAAGTAGTTTCCTAGGTCTATACAGACGATTGTGAGTGTTAAATCCTCTAACAAATCGACAAAACGGAAAACTTTTAGCGTGTTCTTTCATCGGATGTTCATCTTCATCCTTCCAGTTTAGTAATACCCCTTGGCAAAAAACACATCGAACAGCGTTGTCTTTTTCAAGGTTATAGAAACCAGCTGCAGCCATGTTTTCACCACAATGTTTACCTACTCGTCTCCAATTTGTAAGAAATGATTTTCTTCGATAACTTTCATCAAGCATTAAAGTCTCTCTTTCATAAAAAGAGAGTTCATTGTAAATGAACTTGAAAAAGTCCGCTGGGGAAAGTTGCGCAATAGTTTTTTGTAATTTTAATGACAAAAGACTACAGTGATTATCCGGATAAGTTGCGACGACATAAGTGATTGCAGTGGTATCAGGAAAATTTCGTTGTAAAAACAACGACGAAGTAACGAGTAAACTATCATCTATCCATTCGGTGCAGTCTTTAGTATTTTCAAAGCAATTCCGAGTTTTTCGCATTTCTTTTTTTTCATTATGAATAGTGTTTGCTACATATCTGTTGTTTGTTACTCGACACATTATTTATATATAATACAAGTAGTAGCTTCAGTTATTACTCAAGTTGAAGTTTTGTTGGAAAGTTCTTTCCTTTTGATCTAGTTCGTTGTTATTCTAAAAAAAAATGATAATGCTGTATAGCAAAAAAATAAAAAAAGACTAAGGTTTCAATTTTTTTTCAATATACTTGAATTGATTACTATTGTAATAGAATGTAAATACTTACATCAGAAATGAAGACTTGTCTTTCTTTTGAATTAAAATGAATGATATTCCTAGTAGTTTGAACTTGAGAGCTGCTTTCTATAAAATTCGGATGAAAAAGGAGTACTTTTTTCATTTTGAAGCCCTGAAATAATAAGAATAAACATAATTAAAACTTACATACAGCATTTTTTGATATCTTAAATAGTGAATAATCTTGTTTTTTGTTCAGAAAATGTCTTCACACTTAAATTGATTACAATTAAAACCAAATATAAATACTTACATCACAAATGAAGACTTGTTTTTCTTTGAATTAGATGAATTATATACATAGTTGTTTGAACTTCAGCTGTTTCCTATGTAACTCAAATGATGAAGAAGGAGGGCTGTAGTAGATGATGATGTAGTAGATCTTCTTCCTTCAGTTACTAACGATGAAGTGAATGCTTTCTGTATGAAAACAGTGCTTCTTATATAGCTTAAGTTGTACTGCTATGAATCAGCATTATTTTCACATGAATGGAAACCGTTGCTTTTGCGGGAATAACTATTTTATTTTCACGCGAATACAAACCAATGCTTTCGCGGGAATAGATAATTTATTTTCACACGAATGGAAACCGTTGCTTTCGCGGGAATAGAAATTTTATTTTCCCGCGAATACAAACCAATGCTTTCGCGGGAATCAATATTTTATTTTCACACGAATGGAAACCGTTGCTTTCGCGGGAATCAATACTTTATTTTCACGCGAATGGAAACCGTTGCTTTCGCGAGAATAAATATTATATTTTCACGCGAATACAAACCAATGTTTTCGCGGGAATAAATAATTTATTTTCACACGGATGGAAACCGTTGCTTTCGCGGGAATAGAAATTTTATTTTCCCGCGAATACAAACCAAAGCTTTCGCGGGAATCAATACTTTATTTTCACGCGAATGGAAACCGTTGCTTTCGCGGGAATAAATATTTTATTTTCACGCGAATACAAACCAATGTTTTCGCGGGAATAAATAATTTATTTTCACACGGATGGAAACCGTTGCTTTCGCGGGAATAGAAATTTTATTTTCCCGCGAATACAAACCAAAGCTTTCGCGGGAATCAATACTTTATTTTCACGCGAATGGAAACCGTTGCTTTCGCGGGAATAAATATTTTATTTTCTCGTGAATACAAACCAATGTTTTCGCGGGAATAAATAATTTATTTTCACACGGATGGAAACCGTTGCTTTCGCGGGAATAGAAATTTTATTTTCCCGCAAATACAAACCAAAGCTTTCGCGGGAATCAATACTTTATTTTCACGCGAATGGAAACCGTTGCTTTCGCGGGAATAAATATTTTATTTTCACGCGAATACAAACCAATGTTTTCGCGGGAATAAATAATTTATTTTCACACGGATGGAAACCGTTGCTTTCGCGGGAATAGAAATTTTATTTTCCCGCGAATACAAACCAAAGCTTTCGCGGGAATCAATACTTTATTTTCACGCAAATGGAAACCGTTGCTTTCGCGGGAATAAATATTTTATTTTCACGCGAGTACAAACCAATGTTTCCGCGGGAATAAATAATTTATTTTCACACGGATGAAAACCGTTGCTTTCGCGGGAATAGAAATTTTATTTTCCCGCGAATACAAACCAAAGCTTTCGCGGGAATCAATACTTTATTTTCACGCGAATGGAAACCGTTGCTTTCGCGGGAATAAATATTTTATTTTCACGCGAATACAAACCAATGTTTTCGCGGGAATAAATAATTTATTTTCACACGGATGGAAACCGTTGCTTTCGCGGGAATAGAAATTTTATTTTCCCGCGAATACAAACCAAAGCTTTCGCGGGAATCAATACTTTATTTTCACGCGAATGGAAACCGTTGCTTTCGCGGGAATAAATATTTTATTTTCACGCGAATAAAAACCAAAGCTTTCGCGGGAATATCGCGTGAAAAAACTGCTGAGTCATAGATATATTATAAAGAAGGTTTCATAGGGTTACTTAGTACAGCTTTAGCTATTTAAGAACCAGTGTTTTCACACAGAAAGCATCCAGTTCTACAATAGCTAGCAAGGAAGCAACATCTACACACCAACTACTACATTTACTTGAAACTATAGAAAGACTTTCAGTCAATAAGGTGAGAATCACTAAATAATTCTTTAACATATATTGATAGAAAACTTCAACTAGATTTGCTATAATACTTCAGAAAGTTAATTTTATGTTTTAATATTTTGTTCTTATTAATAAAAGATCAAATAGTTTCACCATAACGCATCAGAAAAATTATTTTGGTTTTGATCATGTGTTTATTTTATAAATATCTAGTTAGTTTATTCTTTTCAAATATTTTTCAAATTCCAACCATCTGTTACATATTTTTTACTCTCTTTTCAGTTCCAACATATTAATAAAAGATCAAATAGTTTCACCATAACACATCAGAAAAATTATTTTTGGTTTTGATTATGTGTTTATTTTATAAATATCTAGGTAGTTTATTCTTTTCAAATATTTTTCAAAATTCCAACCATCTGTTACATATTTTTTTTACTCTCTTTTCAGTTCCAACTTTTCACTGAACGCTCTGAATATGAATGAAGACCGTAATACCTCATTTCTCTCAACATTCGAACCATACTCTGATGATAAAGAAAATATCCCTCCCGATTCACATATAATAAAAAGGAAACTGAAAACAGTTCGACCAAAGCCATGGGATTCGGATAGAAATAAAACGTTTGACTATGCTTGGACTTTGAAAGCACCATCTCTTTCTCATCTTTCCTGCTTGTCAAAAAATGCTGCTAGTTTGCTCAATTCTTGCGATACCAATGACAGAGTAATGATTGGAAGGTTTCAACCACTTCACTTAAATCAAACACCGTCACTTCTCGAGATAATTTCCATCGAAAGACCAGCTGAGGATGTATATAAAAACTTATGCATTATCCGCTACAATGTCGAAACATTTGGCAACAGGCGACAAGTGAGATCCATGGTGAGAAATGAGGATTATAACAAATTAGCTCCAACACAACTGGATGTTCCAAAACTGGTGGTTTTTATGGGATTCGATTCAGACAAACATCCAATCTTTCACCCTATCAACTTTCCATCCAATATTTCCCTTGAGGAAGCTAAACAGCTAAGTAGATTAATAAAAAAAAAACACCTAGTCAGTTGATCAGTATGGTTCGTATCGCAACACTCTCTCAATTTGCTGTTGGAAGTGTAATCAGTTTTGAATCTCCTCAAATATCAACTCAGTTAACATTACCTAATGGAGAAGTGGTGATGGATGCGCTACTGGTAAACTACAGATGTTTGCAATACGATGGTTTGATGATGGGAGTTCTATATATACCTGAAAAACATGCTAGCGATGTCAAACGAATTGGAACAGGAGTCATACTTGTAAGAAATCGTGAAGTTAGTAGATTTGGTTATCATCGACATGATATAATCACATTCACAGCATTACAAGCGATAGAAACGGCTCAAAACCTATCCAACAAACTTGATGATTCCAACCAGATGAAGTACTTTACTACAGATGAGGTTCTTGAGAACAAGGTCTTAGTGCTTTCAATGGGAGCGGGAAACACATCTTCTACATCTTTGAGAGAACCAACACCCCCTGGTGAAAACTATATTCAAGAAAAGCAAGTCAGACAACACAACCTAGCGAGTGTTTTTTATTTAATGTAAACTAACTGATATAAGTAATACTTCCAATTAGATAGAATTTATTTATAAAGTAATTGTTTTTTTGTTTTGCTTTAGATAGAAGAGAGAGAATCAAAAACACTTGATGAAAATTATGCTCAAGAAAAAACAAACCGAACAATATAACTTGGTGAGTTACTTCCCTTTACTATATAATGTTAACTAACCAATGTAAAAAGAACTATAATTCAAATTCATGTAATTATTTTACATTTTTGTTTAATCATCCTATACTAATACATAACTTTTTATTTTAGTTCATTATGGAATCAAAAGTACATAGAACAGAAGTCTTCCTTCCTAAGTTATAACATCAGTACAACAATAGATACATACAAATGGATGAAAATCTCTCATCATCCACTATTTCATTTGAAATGATATTGGAACTATTTCAAGCTCACAATATTTAATATGTTCTCTTTATGTATCCCTACTTATTATACAATAAATGTATATATTCACATATTGTTTTATTTTTAATCATCGGATTTATTCAGTGTAGATGTAGCTCCTCTCTCCTCTCTCTCTCCTCTCTCTCTCCTCTCTCTAAAGATAACTAATGCTTCCCTTTCTCCTCTCTCTCAAGATATCATATGAGTAGGAATTAAAAAATTTATCAAAACTTAAATGTCATACATTCAAAATCTATATACCCTATGAGTTAGAATTATGTATATAATTATGTAAAAAAATTATCAAAACTTGAATGCCATACATTCAAAATCTAGCTGCCATATGAGTTCAAATTAAGTAAAAAAATAATCAAAACTCAAATGCCACTTAAATACCACTCAAATGCCACTCAAATACCCCTCAAATGAAATACAATATAAACTCGGCGAATTCATTCAACGTCGTAACCCATTGCCTAAACCCCAAGGTGTAATCCTCAAAAAAACACTTGGTAGGGAGATCTGCTCATATATTACTACTTTGGTATGTCCATCTTGAGGCACGTCATCCAATCCATTTCAAACTTCAGCGCAGTCTTCTTGAAATCTGTAGTCCTTTAAATGGTAACAAACTAATTTTTGACAGTCATTGGTCGTTGTTATTCTTATGACATTTACCAGACTCATTTATTCATAAAGCCCTATAACTCATATCAAATGTATAATAACCCACTTATAATGCATTACAAAGTCCATTATTTTTGGTTTTGGCTGCTCACTGTTATCAGGCTATGGTTTGATTTAAATATTATTGTCAATGAAAAGCTTTGGATAGTAAATGTCAAATTAGCAAGTGGAGCCTAGAGAAAACTAAGCGCTGTTGTAAAAATTTCTTATGAATTTTTTTGCGATTGATTAAAGCTTCAGTTGTTTTACCCTATACCTGCTCATGAGGTTTTGTGAATCAAAAACTGAAACACACACTAATGGTTAGCTATAATGCCTGTTCGTTGAAAGAAGACATAAACTGCTATTAAAGTTGAAAATGGCTTTCTTCTTACTAGCATTTGATGGAATATATGACTGATCATCATTGCGAACATTTTTCAGCACTCAACTATAAAAGTTGAAAGTCAGTTGCTGAAGGATATAAGTGATTGCCTCGATTGCCTCTTCCATAGAAAGAAGTTAAAGGGAAATTAAAAAACACCTGCAGAAATAAATAGTACCTAAATGTCATGGCATTGTGGTGTCCTCTGAATCTTTCATCTTTTGGACTGTCGTGGAAAATTAGACCATTATCTGTGGCCGTATACCACACCCCAGGCGCTTCTTTCAGGAAATCAGCAATCTTTTTGAATGTACACAAAGTGGCAACCTGTAAACATGTCAGTGAGTTTAGGATAGGTCATTTGGTTTGGTCACAGAAAAACTGAAACCTGCAACGCATTTAAAAATTAACAATTCTAATGAAGCTTGCTATTACAATATCACTTTTAAGTTTTTGGTCAATGAATTTTTACGTAAATTCAACTTGATCTGTGTGTTTAATGTGATCTTTTTGCCCGAAAAAAAAACTTACTACAGAGTTGTGATTTTGTTATTTCCATATATCCCATAAACACAATTTTTGATTTGCAACAACTTATACCAATTCGTAAGCTATTAGTTGGTTAGTGCAGTAGAATCACCTCGCACGAAGTCATTTCGCAAACACTTTCAAGGGAATGAAAAATTCGGCTTGCTGCTGCGTATTTTTTAAAAATTGCAGGTCAGTCTGAATTTTAATATATTGATCAAGAATATACTCCAATGTAAACCCTTGCATGTGCCTGATACTTTACTTTGCCATTAGCTCAAAAATTGAAGAAAAACTTCAGTCGAACAACTTACTTTAAAGTAACCCATGGCTAAAACATTTCGATTATCATAACTTTGTATGTGATTTTGACGAAAGTTTTAGGTTTGTGCTGGTCGTGTTACTGTTGCAATCAACAGCAGGAATATTTCTGTAATCTGAATTGCAACTTCTCTGACAGAAAAAAGCTAAAGCGGCATAAAATGACAAGAAATAGTAATGGTCAAAATCAACAAAAAATGTAAATATAAGCTAGTTTAAGATTACTTCTTAATAATTTGGCACTGATTATGTATCATATATGAACTTAAAAAAATAAAAATTAACCAAGTGATTTGCTTAAGGAGTTTATGACGCTTCATCCATAAAACAAGCTGTAAACTGTTGAAACTAAAATTATTTGTGCCAACACTGTAAATGACATAATACCATAATCCTTCAAATCAATCTAGTTTTGCAATCTGATTTCATCATTTAAAGTTCTTTAATCGATTAGTGTGGCTCGCTTTGTGCTAGCGTTAATCTGATGAACCATCTAATGAAAAAATGCCGTGCTTTGAGATTATATGCGAAAAGCCAGCCAAACTTGACATGTACATACTTACTCTGTGCTTCTTCATAAAGTTGCCTGTGAGGTTGGTGGCCCCGCCATGCTCCTTATCCAAGCCCTTTCCAGCAAGGGAAACTGCGGTTTGGTTTATTCGCTTTTGAGATCTTAAAAAAGCTTCAGTTACATGGTCTTCCATGTCAGTTCGCAGCTGAGTTTGTATTCTGAAGATGGCATTAGTAAGAATATTTTCTGGTTGTCCATTGGTGGATTAACACAGCTCCCTAAAACCGTTATTCATAAACATTGTTAAAAAAATCTTTGCCAACAACTTCACAAAAATTTATAATTAGATATTTAAAAATGCGTCTTGATACAACATCACGAAAAACAGCATGTTAGGAACTTTATTTTTGTATAATGTGATGAAGGGAAATATAAAATTGCAGCCCATCTTTGCCAATCCCAAACCAAATTTTTCTTCCATCTATTGTATTTTAGCCCGGAATTTTCATGGATTTGAAGTGGATACATAGAGAACTTGCCGGTTTATAAAACATCAGCCGGTTTGGTTCGTACACTCACCTCAACCCGTGAAACATTCGCTCTGATGTTTCCGTTACTACTGAACGTAAAGAGATCATCCTGTATGAATCAGCCATGTGCGAAACTATTGAGTGAAATGGGGTGCCAAATACTTTCCGCTGTGTTAGAACCTCTGGATGTTCAAACAGGCTGGAAAACCCAATTGTAAACTTTAAGGAGCACAAGTAAAAATGTAAGACATCTCTATCACACCGATGGTGTTCCAGCTGGTAGGCCAATCTTTGAACTTCCGTAAGTGCCCATAGCATCTTGTATACTTCTCTGCATTGCCCAAGCATAGCGAATGAACTTTTTTATCATCAACAATGTCATTTTTACTAGCTACATCGAGATCAACAGAATGAAAATGGATATTTCCATGTTGTATTTGATAAAGAGGTTTGAGTGTCGTTGCAGATGAAACATATACTTAGTCGTTGCTTGCTATTTTGACTTAATCACGATTGCACCAAAAAAAGCGAAACACACTTTACACATTTTTAGCTCGAATAAACTCAAACTGACAAATATGTTTATAGCAAATTTGAAGGTCAAACAAATCTTGAAATTGCTCAAAATTCTCTCTCAACAAACTGGCACCTAGTTCAGCGAGTCAAACTTTTGAAATTCAAGCACATTTTGCTCTGCTCAATGCTATCAATATGTAGAACTTACCTGTCTTCTTGAAACTTTAAAGTCTTTAGCATTATTGTTAGGTTTATGAGGTGCATGTGAGCATCACAACCTTATAGGTTCTTCTTTTCACTTACACAAAAAAGTTAGTCACCTACTGCTGCATTTATAACTAGACTTATTCACATTGCAAACACATAGTATTGCTAGTGTCGCTGGTTACTCTGATGACTTAACTCTAATAAATATGCACTTCTGTTTTCTTACCAAGTGTACCGTCACAAAAGTCTTTGATCTCATTCCTAAGTTCAACATTTGAAATGTGTGCTGGCAACTCCCTTACGATGTTATGAATCATGTTTTTGAAGTCGTGAAGCGGTTCACACATCATTATTTCATAAGTTTCACAGTCGTGTTGGTGGAGACTGAGGCCTGTTGTCATTAATGCAGGCATGCTCTTTACACCTGGGAATAGAAAACTTGTCAAGTTGCTTCCATTGTAGATAGGATACACGCCGATTATATGTATTAGTTTATTGAGTCTGCAACATCAAAACTGAATTAAATCAGTTATTTTTATGGTTACTGCAAAAAAGTTTCCCAAAAGTTTTGGTGACTTCTTGTGAATTTTGATCATGTGGCTCCTTTGGTATATTTTTTTAACCATGGCAAGTTCAATTTTCTTTTGACTAATAGTATTTTTTGTTAATATTATTGACAATTTTTCAAGTTTTTCATTTCAATGACCAAGTACAAACTCCAATCCACACTGATGCAGTCCCATGCCTATAATTTTCAATAAGAGCAGAGAAATCTGAGTTATATGTTGGATAATTTGAGTTAAGTATTGGTATCACAGGTGATTAATTTGCAATTGACCAAAATCAATTTATCGAAAACTAAGTTTAATTTTTACCAATTTTATGAACCTTATCTGAAACTTTCTGATGAGCTAGCACTTGATCAACTACATGGTGAAAAGAAAGATCACTGTGGTTTATTGTTATTTTTTTGCAGAATGGTACAGTTCTTTTTATCAAAAATTGCTTGATTTTAGTGGAAGAATTTGATGATAAAAGTTGACGCGAATTGAGTAACATTTGTGTGGTGGTAGTTTCAAGTTCTTTGCTGTTCCATCAATTGTGCAAGTCAAAGTTAGGTGGATATTAGAAATGAAAATTGGAATGAAAGTAAAATGGGAAATATTGCAGTCCAAGTTCTTTTCGACAACATTTTTGTTTGGATTTTTTGTTACGGTAAACTCTAACGTTTGTCGTCAACATAAAGTAAAGTTTTCACAACTAATTCAGGGCATTTTGTTATCACCGAAGAAATTGTGTTGTTTTGTATATATGAAAGCTAAGATACTTAACGCATTAAAAATCTCAAATTTCTGGCAAGAAAAAAAAACTAACATTTACTGACAAGAAACTTTCACTATTCACACATTAGTTAAGTACAGATAGTGCCAATAACTGTTTGCATACCTCTAATTTTCTGCGATAGCATGTATTTTAGCTCATCAAATTTCTCATTAAACTTCAGTCGGTGTGAGCACTCCCTTCTCATCAGCTCTTCCAGCAAGTCATCTTTCTACCATACAAATTAGCGGAAAACCTTATTGATTTATTCACAGAAAGTTGATTTTTGTCCCATCAGCAATCAATCAATTTTTTCCCTTCCAAATGACAATTTAGTCACTCTCTGAACCTAATCCTGATGCTCAAAAAGCGGTGCTAAGCCTATTGCAAGCAACTTTCAACTTCTGATTTGCCTTAGCTAATCAGGTGATGGCCAGTCCTATTGGAAATATTTCAAGTTTCAACAACAATCATGCTAAAAAACTTGTCTGATCAGACGATATATACTTGGATACAACGTTTTAGTTTGGAATTGCACTCTCTATTTTAGGTTTTGAAGAAAAGTTTGATTTCGTTAAGAAAGTTTTTTATGAGTTTGCAGTAAACTTATTATGCTGTTGTAAACTTTTTAAAATTTCTTATCAGTCAATTGAAATCTGCATATAAGTAACATTAGAATCAAATGAGAAAGAAAGGAAATTTGTTTTTAAACGCATATTTCCCATCAATGATGAAAAAATACAGGTAGATATCAAGCAATAAAGACATGCTATTAGAGCAGTCGTGTGATAAAAAGCCATTGGCAGCTTATTGGATCAGCTTGAAGGGCCGAGGACGCGTCTAATTTGAAGAGGATTTGAGTTAATTTAAACTTTTTGAGGTTGAAATGTGTTCAGAAAAATTATCTGGAGTTGCCCTTTCACCAGTAACACAGTCAGCAGTCAGCACTTGCCAAGACACAATATTTTCCTGAAGACTCAACCAGTTATATAGAGCTATAAAGCGGGTTTTGAAAAATTGTGATTGTTTACAAAGTATTGTACAGAGACTCTTTTGATTGCAAAAAATGATATTGCAGAAGTTTTTATTGTTTTGGAGCTGCTTTTCTCAAGTCAGCAACTTGTTTTATTTTTGATGTAAATGTTCTTCGCTATTATGTATACACCAGCGTTCACATCATAGTGTTTGTGATCATGTCAAAAAAATTAATGAACATTTTTTATCAAAATAACAAACTTCAAGTGAAAATTAATCACACAATAACAATGGTATACTTTTTTGATAATTCCAGGTGGTGAGAAAAAACATTGCCGATATTCTATTTCCAACGTTGTTTTTTTACAAGAACAATAATATCTAAATCTGAAATACCGGCTATCTTTTCAAGAATAAAATTGCAAAGCCATAAATAATAATTATGGTTTTAAAAAGTAGTTTTAAACTGAAAAAGTTACAAAGATGATACAAACTACTCGGTGAAATATAGTATATACTATCGTAATGCAGATAGACCATTCAGGGCTGTAGTTTAGAAAATTTGCCTGGGACAGCCAAAATACGTACGACTCAAAGGCGCTGAGCGCCTTCGCCGATGGCGTGTAGCTCCAAAGCCATCCGGCCTGAGGCGGGACGCTGCAAGCACCCCAGAGGGTCCGGGGCGGAGCCCCAGCCGTCAACGCAATTTACGGCTCTACATTTTAATATAATGGGTAATTCATGATATAACAGACAATTCATGTGAGAATTTCTAGAAATACAAGAATTACACAAGCACTTCACTTTATTAACAAACAAAAGAGTTAAAAATGTTAGCATGAAAAATATACTCTGCTTACTAGGGTGGCTCGTAACGTTAGACAGTTTCGTTTTCGAAGCGCATGAACGGATTTGAGATAGTCTAGACGGTTTTCAAAGCGTCTCTTACATTGAAAAAATTGGGTAATTGTAGTGAAATAGCCCAAGTAACTATGTTTAAAAACGGGCTTGTTGGTTATAGTAAATTGATCGTCGGCCTCAGCAGTTGCGGGATTCATGCTGTAAAACTGTATTTCATGTCTGACAATCGTAAATTCTGCAAACCGTATAGTTGTCTTGCAAATAATTCAGACGGCTTAGAAATGATTCAGATAATTTGGAAAATTACAAACCGTATGAACGCTTTAGAAAGAGTATGAAGTATTTACAAACCGTATGAACTATTTTGAAATAGTCTGAACTGTTTTAAAATAGTTCAAACTATTTTGAAATAGTCGGAAAAGTTGGCAAAGCACATGGCTTTCGAACCGAAATCGATTAATCATCATTTTATTTATAGCCTCTGTACAACTTGATCAACATAAACGTAGATCAAAAGATATAGAGAAAATTAATTAACTGTATAAAACTGTTATTGAATATAATCTCTAAAAATAATTTTTTCATCTATAATTAGGTTGTATTTATTATTTAAAATAATTTGAAACAAATAATATTTAATTTATTCAAAGAAAATTCAGCTGTTCGGTGTCTAGGAAAAACATCATCAATCATAAATGGGCTGTAGATCTATGATCAATAGAGCAAACCAGCAAATCGGCTCGGATTTTCAAAGCCCACGAACGATTTCACAATGCGTTCAGAAGTTTTACAAAGGCTCAGACTATTTCAAATTTGTTCAAACGGTTTGCAAAGCGTTCAGACATTTCAAAACGCAAAACAGAAAACGTTCTGGGCCACCATAGCTTACACTGTTCAAATGTTGACCTCGATTCTTTCTGCATTTTTTTTGCTAGTGCCTACAAATTATTTTATTACAACTTGAGGGTCCAGTTTTTCAGAAATGTCTTTGTAAATGTGAATCTTCATTACATTGTTGAGCCTGTCTTCGGTAATGGTTGACCGAAGGCAGGTCTTTACTCGCTTCAATGTCGAGAATGACCCCTCGCTTATAGCGTTGGTGGCAGGAAGAACTAGAATCAGTTTAACTAGAGCTTTCACCTCTGAGATTAGATGTCGACTGGGAGTGGTTTGAAACCAGCGAATGAAATCTGAGGAGCTCTTTACTTTTACTAACATAGTAACAATTCTGTAAAATGCGTACATGACAAACATCTTGCACCCCTTTTCTTTGTGTAGCCAATCTTATACTGCTCAGGCTATTTTTATACATGCTTGAGTCACTCTTTTTTTGCCACCCTTTCCGTTGAATGTCATTAGGGCTAACTCCTACACAAAAGAATCTTACAATACAGAAGCTGAGCCTTTCACTAATATCAGTGTATATCGAGAGGCACAGCTAGACAATTCTTTTCAAGAATGAAGATAGCTTTACACTCACTCAAGCTTCATACTTGAACACTGCGCGACAGACAGCTTACTACTCTAGAAGGCAACCAGCTCTGACGACCCACTAGGTCTGGCAGCACTAGTGTTGACTGACGAGTGGTAGGCGAGGGACAGACCTGCCTGGCAGACTCTTGCCTATCACGGCCTACCGTCTAGCAGTTATGCAGAGCTGACAGCAAGCTTGTCTGGACAGACAGACAGCTCTGCTACCTAGAGGTAGTGCGGGTGGGCTACCAGGGTAACCGGTGACATTACCACAAAATCCTGCACAATAATAAATAAATGATAAAACATGTAATTAATAAGTTATTAATTAATATAATAACAATATCAGACAACTATTATTATCATTATAGTATTGAGAGGGACGCCAGTACCTTCTCTTATTTTATTATTATTATCTACTTAGTAAGACACTCTCTCGCAATTACCGGCTGAGCTTGTATCTCATTGTTCTATTCCCTTTGTCTAAGAGTTAAGCTTTTATCTCCGAAATAACTCACTGTCTACATTTATGTCTACTCGCTACACACTGTCTATGTCTGTGCAAGGTTCTACTGTTTACATGTGCCTACGATACCATTTAGTGCGTTCTACCTTGTACCAAATAATTATTTACTACAACTTATTATATTTTTCCACGTTTTTAATTATTACAATTTGGGTGCTGATGTAAGGGCAAGGCGTGGCTTGCACCAATATTTTATTCAGGCGTGGTTATTGTAATTTGTACCCGCCTTCCCTGTATTTAAACTGCTGTTAGTGCAATAAAGTTCAGAGTTAGCCTGACTCTCAGATGATTCTCTCTCTCAGAAGCAAGCACAGCTAGGAGCACCAAAACTACAAGCGCTGACCAGGTCGACAATTAGCAAGCACGAAGCTAAGGTGGAAAGTGAGAACGGTTCGCCCTATCACTGTGTATCCCCTCACCTGAGGTGAGGATTACAACACAACGCCTAGTGCCCTAATAGTTCGGCTCATATCAAATTCGGATTCGGGGAATCCAACAAGTTAGACAACAATAATTACAGTGAGGTTATTGTCGATCTCGACTGAGTCAAGATTCGTCTGCAAATAATTCCTGCCTATTTATTGCCCGCAGCCACAGTTCGAAACAAACTATAAACTAGACAATAACTCGGCACGAGTATTGTCACGAGTCACAGTTCGCAGCAAACTATAAACTAAACAATAATTGCAGCACAATTATTGTCGGACATGACCATGTTCGGATGCAGCCAATAATTATCAAATAATTATTGTCCACTGCCAGCAAGCATACACGCCAGATTCGACCGCACCCATAATTACACAAACCAGTAGATGCTCTCCAGACAATAATAGCAAATTATTGTGAGTAGACTTGGGGCAGCAGTAGAGCGCGTCGGGAGTGTGTACAGGTGGCTACCACCCAGACACAAACTCCTGTACAGTATAATGATAATAATGATCATCATAATAACAATAAATTAATAATAATGTATTTATTTTAAATTATAGTTTATTAATTATTATGATAATGAAAAATTAATTAATCAGTAAATAAACTGATTGGTATAAAATAACAATCATCATTATTATTATTAATAATAAATTATTATTATTTATTATTATTACTATTATTATTATTGTTATTGTTATTATTATTATTAACTAATGTAGTCTCTATATCTATTGCTAAGTATTATCAACCTACTATTATTATGATTATCATTAATATTATAATAATAATTATTACTAAAATTTGTTGATGGTGATATCAATTTTATCAATAATAATAATTAATAATAATAAATAATAATAATAAATAATAGGCGAATACTTGGATCAAATATTAACAATAATAGATAATAAAATCAATTCAAAATAACGATAGCATAGCAATGGAATTCTACAAATCAGTTTTGGCTGTCCCTCTTTTAAAGACGTATTGAAAAATGTATCTGTCATAAATTATAAAAATTCTGTGTTTTTTCTGCTGTTCATTGCTGGAGATCGTCGTTTTTTAGCCTATGAATCCCTATGTTCTGCTAGTGTTGGGGTAAGACATTTCCCCTCACAATGCAAGTATGAAAGTGGTCGATTAACAGCTATTGTAATTAATTCTTATTTTTTCTAGTCTGAAAGCAAAACGCTGCAGACAACTAATTTTCATTCAGTAACTTTTGTAGTCATCTCATAAAATACATAATAATTCATATCCATGTCAATGTTTATCCTGCTTAGAAGTGTTGTTTTGGGCAAAAACAAAAATATTGAACATTAAAATTGAACAAAAAGTCCGAGTTTACCCGTATTTATTCTGACTACTTAAGAACCCCCCTGACCTCCCAAACTCAAAAACATCATTTTTTGGGCCACTTTATTTTGCCACCTGGGGCGGCATGGCTGTCCCTGCCGCCCCCTAAACTACGGCCCGCCCTTCTCTCGAACGCGTTGTCGTAGACCTCTACGCATATATTGCACTTTTGTTGACACGAGTGAGTTTTTTCAAAAATTTACAATGCTTGATGAAAAAACAACTCTACACACAAAGTGCGTCTTGAAAAGCAAGTCCTAAGCCCTTTAAAGCAAACTTCTGTAAAATTGTACGATTTCAATAGAACGAAGCAAAGTGATATAAATATGAATAATCCTTTGTGGCGTTTTGTATGGAAACCTGTCACTGTGTCAACGTCCAATAAATGTTCCTGACTTTCAAAGGTTGACTTTTAAATCATTTCTTCGTTTCAATTAAAATGCCGGACAAAATTAATCTCTGCATGAGATGTTGCTTAACACATACCTTCATTCGGCCGACATCGTAAGATAAATTGTAGCTCTTGCCAAAATGCGCTACCCGATCATCACTACTCAGGAAGTTTGGCATAAGAAGGACCTTTTCCTCGTCAGGGAAGTGTTCAGCTCTTGCACCACAGTGGCATGGGAAGAAACTGCTTGGTCCTGTCTGACCTGCCTCAAACTCTCTTGCTGGTAAATCTCCTGAATTGTTTGAGATAGAGCATTTATTACTCATCTTGATTCAAGTGCCATACTCCATCAAACAATTCCATGTCAACGAATTGTTTCATGTTTTAAAGGTGACTTTTTTGGGAAGCGCTTTGTGTATAAGCTTTTTGGCTTTTTCAGCATTGCAGTTTCCTCACAAATATTAATGTCAGCAAACAGAATCCAAAATGTTTATATAAGTCTGTTAGGCTGGATAGATATCTGCTAGCGGCGCTTCCACCATATCAATATATAGCGAATTTGAATAGGTAATTGTATTACTTGTAACAAATTTTACATACTCAACTTAAACAGTAAAAACCGTCATCATTTTCATTTCGTGCTTTACCACATCTGTGTCAGTAAAGCAGCACGTAATTCAGATTTTATTATCATTCAGTGTAGTTGAAAAACCACAGCTAGAAATATAACATTGGCAACAATTATCTATCACAAATTATTATAGAAACATATAAACCTACAAGCCGGTACTTTAATATTAAAGGTGTGCATCTGTTCAGATGTATGTTTTGAAACATTAACCTAAATGCCATACCAAAAAGCACCGAAACACAAAAATGAAAACCTCAGCTTTGATTTCAACCTCTAATATCAGGAGCCACCATCAAAATTTTTACTTTAAACTCAAACCCTTTGCTTAATAAACATTAACCTTTTGGGTTACAAATAGTTACAAATATTTTGTCATTATGTCGTGTTATTTCTGAAAATGAGGAAGACGTGGTTTGCACTTGGTTAAAAGGTATTATTTTGCACAGAGCACAATTTTATAGATAATTTCTTGTAACCAAAAATATTTTGAGCATTTTTTCAAACCATTTGATCTAACCAACACGTCAGAAAACTTTTTCTGGTTTCCCATCTATTTATAATTAGGCAAACACACAGTGAATAATGATCCTGTTTTCAATGTCAGAACATTATTGTTTTAATTTGAATCACATATTAGCAACAAATAGACACTCAAAAAAGAAGTTTTTTTCTAATTATGATTTGTAAAAAACTAAAATCATGTACCTATCAAAGATTTGGAATCGCTCAAAACCATGATTAACAACAGCTCAGAAGCTCCTCCACTTACCTGTGTACAGTCGTAGTTGGCTAGTATATTCTCTGCCATTGCAGATAATTGGCGTGGCCGCGGTTTTTAGCTCAATTGCCCGAGCTTCCACGTATGCCAATTAGTCACTGGTAGAAGAAGTTGACCGTCCAATCATATGCAAGTATGGCCTCTCAACAATGCTTTGTACATCAATACTAAAAAAAAGACAACTGGGTTACCGAGTAGCATACGCCAACTGTCCACGACAGAGTCAATGTTTTAACCTAGATGTATAGACGTAAGTTTTGTCTGTTAATATAAGACTAATAGTAGTTGAAACAAAACATGAAGTACGTAAAAGTCAGGAAAACTAACCAACGACCTAAAACAAGGTTACTCCTGACATTAAAGCTGGGGCCACACGATCATGCAAATATCCAAGAATTCGTGCAAATAAAAATTCGTACGAATAATAACCTGCCACACGGGGTTGTCTTCTTCCAATATCGTACGAATGATTTTGTGCGTGTAAATTGTAGCCAGCCAATTAGAACAACAAGGTAAATTTTACCGATCCTAGCTTTGTGATTATTAATTGAGCAGTTTCCTGTGTAGTAAATAATAATAATAAACAAGAATAATAATGCACACGATAACAATAAAGAATTACTTCAAGGAGAATAATTAAATATCCATTAATTTAATAATCATTGTTATTATTATTAGTTATTATTATAAGAAAATGATAATAATTAATGAATAATAATAATAATAAATGAATAATAATAATAATAAATTGATAATAATAAATTAATAATAATAAATTAATAATAATTAATTAATAATAATTGCATATTAAAATGAATTATTAATAATCGTTACTTATAAGTAACAACTATCATCCATCATCCCTTAGCAGAGGCCAACGAGTGGAGGCACGAACAAATCTGACTGACTGCTCTTCCCAAAATTGACCTTGACCTCAGTCCAATCTCAGTCAGCCAATCAAATTAACCATCGTGCAAATTTTCACTTTACACAAATCGTGCATCGTTAACAAATCACGATGCACTATTTCGTGAGAATTCCACATTCGTACGAATTAAATCGTGGAAATTCCCACGATTCGTGGGAAAATTACTCCGTGTGGCCGCACCTTTAGGAGTGCTCAGCCACTACATGTCACCTTGGTCATCAAATATTCATATGAAAGTAATCTTGGCAAGTGTCACCGATCTTATTAAAGCTATTTACCCCATTTCAGCAGCCGTCTTGTGCACAGCTGGATCGTAGAGAAACCAAACAGTTATTACATAATAAGAGCGTGAGCATATGTCAGAATGATCATGCCAGCACACAAAGTGATGGTTGGTTTCTAACTGTTCAACTCGTTCTCGGAGCTGGTGTAGTGAATCATCTACTTCTGTGGGTACTACACCAATATAGGGTAAAAATAAACAACTGTCCAACCTGTCCAATACCAGTTCTCTGCCTTTGTAACGTCGTTTCTTCCACAGCTCTTTCTCCACTTTCATTCGAGGATAGTGTTCAACTTCTCTATTATAAACATCTAACTCGATTTCTGAGTTTAAAGTAAATACTTTCAAATCTGCAAACCCACAGTAAATGTTAGCAGCTTTAGGCATATTGAGTACTACTATTCAGCCTACGTTGAAGTAGTGATAAACTTTGTGTGGCAAAGTTTGCTGACAAACTGACGAGCTGCCAGTCACAGTTTAGTAACCAATGAAAGTTGCACCATGAGCCCTTTGTTCACACACTGACGCAGCATTGCTCATTATGTAATACATCACCACAACTTCATTGGATTTGGTTGCTGCTCGCAAGCCAATTATTCTCATGTTTCACCGCTTTTGACTTTGCAAATTTAACACCATTTTCTCCATACAACTTTATTATCATGACAATAAAGGCAATGCTAAACTGAGACTTGGGTTCACAAACTTAGTCCTCTGTTGGAAATTTTTGTTTTCACTAAAGTGTATTAAATCATAAGACCCCGAAATTCCCTAATTTTTCAAGCGAAATTGCATATGATTCTATGAAAACTAAACATGATAGCAGGGATCATACATTTAAACCAAATCAATTTTCATATTAGCTTTATATCTCCAACCGGACAGAAATATATACCGTGTTAAATATCGATCTACATTCCTTGCTTATACATAACAGCAGCGCATTCATTGCTGTTTTCTATGGAACTCAAAAGAATGCACTAGTAATAATCAAAGTTGGGCAGAAAATGTACACTTTTCTTGCCAGAGAAATAAAATAGAATCCTAATATGTTTTGTCGTTTGTTGTCAAAGATATTCAACAACTTCGAATGCATTTGACCAAATTGTTATTAGGATATAATTCACTTTTATAACTTAAAATAATTTTTGACTTTACTTGTTAGCTAGTATTACCCTGTCAGTTAATCCTCTAGCTTGTGAAATGGCAGTTTAGCATATGGGTCTTTGTTCTCAGGAGAGCGAACTTGTTATTGATTACGTAACTATGCTGCTTTAGCGAACTGCCTGCTAGTTGATAATCAACATCAACATACGAAACTTCCAAACAAACTTGTTTTACAATTTGTTCCGCTCAAGCCTTCGCTAGTAAATAAGCATTGGGGCAAGCGAAGTTTCACAAACTTGTTTGTTTTTTCTACTTTGTCATTTCGTCTCCTTTGCTAAATGCGAATTTGTCATTTGTTTTCACAGCCACCTTGAGTTTTATGTGGGAGCAACACCATGTTATCACGCATCAGTTTAGTTGAATTTCGTAACTAATAAATGAGACAATAAAACTGGCTCTATGATAAAGCCTGGTTCACATATCGTAAGTTATTGAAAGTGATCGCAGATCAGTGAATGATGATCTGCGATTCATGTTCGCATAAACTTGGCACAAATTACGATCTCAAGAAGTATAATCACTCTCTTGTCTGAAAGGTAATAAAATACTGAAGCCCGCTGTCACTGACCATTGATTATTTATACTGAATGCATTATCGTTGTTCAACGACCAATTTATTTATTACTTATAATTTCATTGTATTGTTACTCAACTCATATGATTATGAAATTTTGTTTTATATTTTTCAATTCAATTTATAACTATTATTATCTTGGCGCATTGTTATTTTTTACTATCTTCCCAACGTATATATATATATATACATATATATATATATATATATATATATATATATATATATATATATATATATATATATATATATATATATATATATATATATATATATATATATATATATATATATATATATATATATATATATATAATATATATAATATAAGTAAAAGTATGAGTATGACTCCGGCACAGGATGTGCACAGGGGCTTAGACTAAATAGAAACAATCAAATAAATAAATAATAAATAATTAATTATTAATATTAATTACCCGAGAGATGGAAAAACCAGTCAAGACTGAAGCAAGTAAAACAGTGCTCAACAAGAAAAAATCGAGGAGCTAGATACTAAAAGGTAAAATAGTAAAAGATGTTAAAACTATTGGCTGACTACAAGTTGTTTCATGTGCTAGAAAAAAAGAGATGCACCCAACTTAACATCAAATGGAGAATTTTATCCCATGCCAGAGCGTATTCTAACACTGATAAGAGTGCTTTCGGTTAGTATGCGACGCAACTGTATTGGATGCGTGATTGGGCTTATCTTGCATCCAAATGGGTTAGTGCTTTGGATACGGGCCATTGATGCAAGGCGCCGTCCGGTTGCCACTGGTAATTTTTACGAGTTGTCTCCTCAACGCGTTTTAAATCGCATCCATCGTCACTCTATAACACACCGGATGTCAACTCTATTGTTAAAAATGTTCAGTTGGAATCGCCTAATTCTTCACAGTTACCCATGGTTTTTAAGCATGGCGTCTGGTGGCCCTCAAGGTCCTGGTGCACATGAAAGAGAGAATGACCGAGCTAGGAGAGCCAAAGTCGCCGAAATTATCCCAATGGTGGTGGCTGCTTTGGAAGAACTCGACAGTTCTAGCGATGATGAGAATGTTGATAATTACCTTGCTGTGCAACAGTTGCCAAGAGCTGCACCTCGTGACCTGCCCAAGAGCAGGCATTTCTTCAATTTGATTATTGACCAAATGGACCAAACAGAGTTCCGCAGCCACTTCAGAATGAGTAATGGTATGTATATCATTTTATTTAATGGATGAATAATAAAGTCCAACCATTCTTTATTAGTAGTGGTAGCAGTAGTAGTAGGTAATAATTAATATTTTATTTATTTTTTATAATAGTAATTATTAACAACATCATCATCATTACAAAAATATAATTAACAATAATTTTTTTTAATAAATCATAATTAATAATAACAATATTTTTATTGTTTATGTATGTATATAAGAATATATATATGTATACATATATAGAATGTTATAACATTATTAATTAATAGGATGAAAAAACTTGTGCAATCACAACAATTGGCAGAGTCAAAGAAGAAGAACAGCTGAACAACTTGTATTATTATACATTAATAAGACTAATAATAACTAGACTAAAATGTTTTCTCTGTAGAGAAAATAAAAGCCATACAGATGCTCAGTCTGACAAAAAAAAAATGATCCATTTTCGACTAACGGTTCAAAAGTTATGGAGAAAAATGCATACTTTAAGGAGTTATCCTCTCGGTATCTGGTTTAAAACGCAGCTATTAATGAAATTACATGATTCAAAGAAACTTGGCAGCTTTCCAAATAAGCAGCTCATGGCTTGAGTACTTATGATTGCATCAAGTTGTCTTTATACGACTAACTTCCCTTGTCAACACGGAAACTGGTTTATTTTAGGAGTTACCCTCTCAACAAATCTTTCAAAGTTTTTAGGCAATTACTGTAGTGACAGAATATAACATTTAGATCAGACAAGCTGTGCATATTGACGATAAATGCACATATAACTTAAAAGTTGTCCTCTCTGTACAATGTTTAACATCCAAAAACATAAGCAACCCAGTTCTGCGCATATATTACTACTGTTCATTTTTTTTCGGAATGTTAATCAATGTGACTGAATCAATGTGTCTTCCAAGATCGGTTATGAACAACGTAAGAACCAATTAAAAATTGGTATTGCTTTGAGTTTTCATGGAAGAGCGTGTAGTGGTGTGAAACTATTGTATGCGGCATTATTGGCTGTAAAACATGCACACATGGCTTTGATTAAAAAAAGTTTTAGTGACTTGCGACAAACGGTTCAAAAGTTAAACAGCAATATAAGTGTTTCGTTCGGAGTTGTCTTCTCCGAGGTGGCAGGCAACTCTCTAAATGGTCTGTCAAAGTACACATGCACTTGGCAACATTCCAAGTTACTCGATGCTAATGCTTCTATTCGGTTGAGCAGACTATGACGTTGTGTCATTACGCAGCGGGTACGCAGCTCAGTTCACAACGTTGTTGATCAAACTGCTGCTTGCTTAAAGACGTCGTGTCATGACTTAAAGTCCTAATAGGCCTCTCCTGTGAGAAAACCTGCCATATCTACTTGTATTCCAACAGTTTATATTGGAATTTCTTACAGCAGACTATGACGTTGTGTCATGACGCGACGTTGTTGATCAAACTGCAGTTCACTCAACAACGTCGTGTCATGACATAACGTCCTAATAGGCCCCTCCTGTGAGAAAACACGCCATATCTGCTTGTATTTCCACAGTTTAGATTGGAATTTCTTCCAGCAAAAAAGTTCAAATTTTCTCAAAATCATTAAAAATTGCCTCTCCTTGAAAAACTTGTAAACTTACTATTGAAAACTTTTGATGCCTGTGTACATCTACCATAGCTGCACACCCTCACATAAAAATCATGCAGTTTTGATGAAAAGTGACAGAGCTATTTAGCATTTATTGAACAAAAATGGCTGTTGAAGAGGCTTGCGGAAAGTGGAATAGCTGTGACACCGTGACTTTCTTAACTCGAGAAAAATACTTTCATAAAATTTCAGATGTGTCCCTACGTAACCAACTATTTTTTAGAGAGTTCCGATCAGCGAATCTGTAGTTATAGAAGAAGAAAGTTCGCGAAAGAAAAATAATAATAATAACTAGACTAAAATGTTTTCTCTGTAGAGAAAATAAAAGCCATACAGATGCACGGTTCGATGAAAAAAAATTTGTTCAAATTCGACTTACGGTTCAAAAGTTATGGAGCAAAATGCGTTTTTTGAGGAGTTATCCTCTCGGAATCCATCTGAAAAGGCAACTATTAGTAACTTTACATGGTACAAAGAAAGTTGGCAGCTTTCCAAGTAAGCAGCTCATGGCTTGAATGATTATGAACGCATCAAGTTGTTTTTATACGCCCAAACTGCCTGACCAAGACGGAAATTGAATTATTTTCGGAGTTACCCTCTCAACAAAACTTTAAATTTTTTAGGCAGTTACTATAGTGACAGAACATAACAATTAGACGAGACCAGCTGCGCAATTTGATGATATATGTTAATATAGCTTAAGAGTTGTCCTCTCTGTTTAATGTTTAACATCAATACACACAAACAACACAGTTCTGCTCATATATTACTACTGTTCATTTTTTCTTCGGAATGTTAGTCAATGTGACTGAATCAATGTGTCTTCCAAAATCGGTTATGATCAGCGTAGGTAAGAACCAATAAAAACTGTTATTGCTTTGAGTTTTAATGGAAAAGCGTGTTGTGGTGTTAAACCATTGTATATGGCATTATTGGCTGTAAAACACATGGCTTTGATTAAAAAAAGTTTTAGTGACTTGCAACAAATGGTTCAGAAGTTAACAAGCAATATGAGGGTTCTGTTAGGAGTTTTCTTCTCCGAGATGGCAGGCAACTCTCTGAATTGCCTGTCAAAATACACATGCATTTGGCAACATTCCAAGCAAGCTAGTTAATGCTAATGCCTCTATTCACTTGAATGAACTATGACGTTGCGTCATTACGCAGCTCAGTTCATAACGTTGTTGATCCAACTGCAATTGGCAACATTCCAAGCAAGTTACTCAACGCTAATGCCTCTATTGGTTTGAGCAGACTATGACGTTGTGTCATGACACAGCTAACTGCGCAACGTCGTTGATCAAACTGCAGTTCACTCAACAACGTTGTGTCATGACATAACGTCCTAATAGGCCCCTGCTGTGAGAAAACGCGCCTTATCTACTTGTATTTCCACAGTTTAGACTGGAATTTCTTCCACTAAAAAAGTTCAAATTTTCTGAAAATCACTAAAATTTGCCTCTCCTTGAAAACCTTGTAAACTTGGTATTGAAAACTTTTGAAGCCTGTGTACAGCTGCCATAGCTGCACACCCTCATATAAATATCATGCAGTTTTGATGAAAAGTGACAGAGTTATTCAGCATTTATTGAACAGAAATGACTGTTGAAGAGGCGTGCGAAAAATGGAATAGCTGTGACGTGGTAACTTTTTTAACTTGAAAAAAAATATTTCGTTAATCTCCAGATGTGCCCCTACGTAACCAACTAATTTTTAGAGAGTTCTAATCAGCGAATCTGTAGTTATAGAAGAAGACAGAAACTGAAATCTAGTGGTTAGAGTGCGGCGAAAGAAAAATAATAATAAGAAAACCTACTAAAACAATAGCCATACAGATTATATCTGTATGGCTAACTAGAAAAGATTATTTTTTCTGTAGAAAAATTAAAAGCCATACAGATGCTCAGTCTGACGAAAAAAAAATTATCCATTTTCGACTTACGGTTCGAAAGTTATGGAGGTAAATGCGATTTTTGAGGAGTTATCTTCTCAGTATCTGATGGAAAACGCAGCTATTAATGAAATTACATGATGCAAAACAATTTGGCAGCTTTCCAAGTAAGCAGCTCATGGTTTGAATGATTATGAACGCATCCAGTTGTTTTTACACGACTAACTTCACTTGTCAAGACGGAAACTGGTTTATTTTAGGAGTTACCCTCTCAACAAAACTTTCAAAGTTTCAGGCAGTTACTATAGTGACAGAACATAATATTTTGATGAGAGAAGCTGCGCAATTTGATGATATATTTACATGCAACCTAAGAGTTGTCCTCTCTGTAGAATGTTTAACATTCAAAAACATAAACAACCCTGTTCTGCTCATATATTACTACTGTTCATTATTTTTTCGGAATGTTAGTCAATGTGACTTAATCAATGTGTCTTCCAAGATCGGTTATGATCAACGTAAGAACCAATAAAAAATGGTATTTCTTTGAGTTTAAATGGAAGAGCGTGTTGTGGTGTGAAACCATTGTATGCGGCATTATTGGCTGTAAAACATGCACACATGGCTTTGATTAAAAAAAGTTTTAGTGACTTGCGACAAACGGTTCAAAAGTTAAAGAGCAATATAAGTGTTTTGTTCGGAGTTATCTTCTCCGAGATGGCAGGCAACTCTCTAAATGGTATGTCAAAGTACTCATGCACTTGGCAACATTCCAAGTAGGTTACTCAATGCTCATGGCTCTATTCGTTTGAGCAGACTATGACGTTGTGTCATTACACAGCTCACTTCACAACGACGTTGATCAAACTGCTGCTTGCTTAAAGACGTCGTGTCATGACTTAAAGTCCTAATAGGCCTCTCCTGTGAGAAAACCTGCCATATCTACTTGTATTCCAACAGTTTATATTGGAATTTCTTCCAGCAGACTATGACGGTGTGTCATGACGCAACGTCCTTGATCAAACTGCAGTTCACTCAACAACGTTGTGTCATGACGTAACGTCCTAATAGGCCCCTCCTGTGAGAAAACACGCCATATCTACCTGTAATTTCAACAGTTTAAATTGGAATTTCTTCCAGCAAAAAAGTTCAAATTTTCTGAAAATCATTAAAAATTTCCTCTCCTTGAAAAACTTGTAAACTTACTATTGAAAACTGTTGATGCCTGTGTACATATACCATAGCTGCACACCCCCATATAAAAATCATGCAGTTTTGATGAAAAGTGACAGAGCTATTTAGCATTTATTGAACAAAAATGGCTGTTGAAGAGGCTTGCGGAAAGTGGAATAGCTGTGACACCGTTACTTTCTTAACTCGAGAAAAATACTTTTATAAAATTTTAGATGTGTCCCTACGTAACCAACTATTTTTTAGAGAGTTCCGATCAGCGAATCTGTAGTTATAGAAGAAGAAAGTTCGCGAAAGAAAAATAATAATAATAATAATAACTAGACTAAAATGTTTTCTCTGTAGAGAAAATAAAAGCCATACAGATGCTCTGTCTGACGAAAAAAAAATGATCCATTTTCGACTAACGGTTCAAAAGTTATGGAGAAAAATGCATATTTTAAGGAGTTATCCTCTCGGAATCTGATTTAAAACGCAGCAATTAATGAAATTACATGATTCAAAGAAACTTGGCAGCTTTCCAAATAAGCAGCTCATGGCTTGAGTACTTATGATTGCATCAAGTTGTCTTTAGACGACTAACTTCCCTTGTAAAGACGGAAACTGGTTTATTTTAGGAGTTACCCTCTCAACAAATCTTTCAAAGTTTTTAGGCAATTACTGTAGTGACAGAATATAACATTTAGATCAGACAAGCTGTGCATATTGACGATAAATGCACATATAACTTAAAAGTTGTCCTCTCTGTATAAGGTTTAACATCCAAAAACATAAGCAACCCAGTTCTGCGCATATATTACTACTGTTCATTTTTTTTCGGAATGTTAATCAATGTGACTGAATCAATGTGTCTTCCAAGATCGGTTATGAACAACGTAAGAACCAATAAAAACTGGTATTGCTTTGAGTTTTCATGGAAGAGCGTGTAGTGGTGTGAAACCATTGTATGCGGCATTATTGGCTGTAAAACATGCACACATGGCTTTGATTAAAAAAAGTTTTAGTGACTTGCGACAAACGGTTCAAAAGTTAAAGAGCAATATAAGTGTTCGTTTGGAGTTGTCTTCTCCGAGGTGGCAGGCAACTCTCTAAATGGTCTGTCAAAGTACACATGCACTTGGCAACATTCCAAGTAAGTTACTCAATGCAAATGTCTCTATTCGTTTGAGCAGACTATGACGTTGTGTCATTACGCAGCTCAGTTCACAACGTTGTTGATCAAACTGCTGCTTGCTTAAAGACGTCGTGTCATGACTTAAAGTCCTAATAGGCCTATCCTGTGAGAAAACCTGCCATATCTACTTGTATTCCAACAGTTTATATTGGAATTTCTTACAGCAGACTATGACGTTGTGTCATGACGCGACGTTGTTGATCAAACTGCAGTTCACTCAACAACGTCGTGTCATGACATAACGTCCTAATAGGCCCCTCCTGTGAGAAAACACTCCATATCTACTTGTATTTCCACAGTTTAGATTGGAATTTCTTCCAGCAAAAAAGTTCAAATTTTCTCAAAATCATTAAAAATTGCCTCTCCTTGAAAAACTTGTAAACTTACTATTGAAAACTTTTGATGCCTGTGTACATCTACCATAGCTGCACACCCTCGTATAAAAATCATGCAGTTTGGATGAACAATGACAGAGTTATTTAGCATTTATTGAACAAAAACGGCTGTTGAAGAGGCTTGCGGAAAGTGGAATAGCTGTGACATGGTGACTTTCGCAACTTGAAAAAAAATATTTCGTTAATCTCGAGATGTGCACCTACGTAACCAACTAATATTTAGAGAGTTCTGATCAGCGAATCTGTAGTTATAGAAGAAGAAACTTCGCGAAAGAAAAATAATAATAATAATAACTAGAAAAGATTATTTTTTCTGTGGAAAAATTAAAAGCCATACAGATGCTCAGTCTGACGAAAAAAAAATGATCCATTATCGACTAACGGTTCAAAAGTTATGGAGAAAAATGCATATTTTAAGGAGTTATCCTCTCGGTATCTGATTTAAAACGCAGCTATTAATGAAATTACACGATTCAAAGAAACTTGGCAGCTTTCCAGATAAGCAGCTCATGGCTTGAGTACTTATGATTGCATCAAGTTGTCTTTATACGGCTAACTTCCCTTGTCAAGACGGAAACTGGTTTATTTTAGGAGTTACACTCTCAACAAATCTTTCAAAGTTTTTAGGCAATTACTGTAGTGACAGAATATAACATTTAGATCAGACAAGCTGTGCATATTGACGATAAATGCACATATAACTTAAAAGTTGTCCTCTCTGTATAATGTTCAACATCCAAAAACATAAGCAACCCAGTTCTGCTCATATATTACTACTGTTCATTTTTTTTCGGAATGTTAGTCAATGTGACTGAATCAATGTGTCTTCCAAGATCGGTTATGAACAACGTAAGAACCAATGAAAACTGATATTGCTTTTCGTTTTCATGGAAGAGCGTGTAGTGGTGTGAAACCATTGTATGCGGCATTATTGGCTGTAAAACATGCACACATGGCTTTGATTAAAAAAAGTTTTAGTGACTTGCGACAAACGGTTCAAAAGTTAAAGAGCAATATAAGTGTTTCGTTCGGAGTTGTCTTCTCCGAGGTGGCAGGCAACTCTCTAAATGGTCTGTCAAAGTACACATGCACTTGGCAACATTCCAAGTAAGTTACTCAATGCTAATGCCTCTATTCGTTTGAGCAGACTATGACGTTGTGTCGTTACACAGCTCAGTTCACAACGTTGTTGATCAAACTGCTGCTTGCTTAAAGACGTCGTGTCATGACTTAAAGTCCTAATAGGCCTCTCCTGTGAGAAAACCTGCCATATCTACTTGTATTCCAACAGTTTATATTGGAATTTCTTCCAGCAGACTATGACGTTGTGTCATGACGCGACGTTGTTGATCAAACTGCAGTTCACTCAACAACGTCGTGTCATGACATAACGTCGTAATAGGCCTCTTCTGTGGGAAAACATGTAATATCTACTTGTATTTCAACAGTTTAGATTGGAATTTCTTCCAGCAAAAAAGTTCAAATTTTCTGAAAATCATTAAAAATTGCTTCTCCATGAAAAACTTGTAAACTTACTATTGAAAACTTTTGATGCCTGTGTACATCGACCATAGCTGCACACCCCCATATAAAAATCATGCAGTTTTGATGAAAAGTGACAGAGCTATTTAGCATTTATTGAACAAAAATAGCTGTTGAAGAGGCTTGCGGAAAGTGGAATAGCTGTGACACCGTGACTTTCTTAACTCAAGAAAAATACTTTCATAAAAGTTAAGATGTGTCCCTACGTAACCAACTATTTGTTAGAGAGTTCCGATCAGCGAATCTGTAGTTATAGAAGAAGAAAGTTCGCAAAAGAAAAATAATAATAATAATAACTAGACTAAAATGTTTTCTCTGTAGAGAAAATAAAAGCCATACAGATGCACGGTTCAACGAAAAAAAAATTGTTCAAATTCGACTTACAGTTCAAAAGTTATGGAGAAAAATGCATATTTTAAGGAGTTATCCTCTCGGTATCTGATTTAAAACGCAGCTATTAATGAAATTACATGATTCAAAGAAACTTGGCAGCTTTCCAAATAAGCAGCTCATGGCTTGAGTACTTATGATTGCATCAAGTTGTCTTTATACGACTAACTTCCCTTGTCAAGACGGAAACTGGTTTATTTTAGGAGTTACCCTCTCAAAAAATCATTCAAAGTTTTTAGGCAATTACTGTAGTGACAGAATATAACATTTAGATCAGACAAGCTGTGCATATTGACGATAAACGCACATATAACTTAAAAGTTGTCCTCTCTGTATAATGTTTAACATCCAAAAACATAAGCAACCCTGTTCTGCTCATATATTACTACTGTTCATTATTTTTTCGGAATGTTAGTCAATGTGACTTAATCAATGTGTCTTCCAAGATCGGTTATGATCAACGTAAGAACCAATAAAAACTGGTATTTCTTTGAGTTTAAATGGAAGAGCGTGTTGTGGTGTGAAACCATTGTATGCGGCATTATTGGCTGTAAAACATGCACTCATGACTTTGATTAAAAAAAGTTTTAGTGACTTGCGACAAACGGTTCAAAAGTTAAAGAGCAATATAAGTGTTTTGTTCGGAGTTATCTTCTCCGAGATGGCAGGCAACTCTCTAAATGGTATGTCAAAGTACTCATGCACTTGGCAACATTCCAAGTAGGTTACTCAATGCTCATTGCTCTATTCGTTTGAGCAGACTATGACGTTGTGTCATTACACAGCTCACTTCACAACGACGTTGATCAAACTGCTGCTGGCTTAAAGACGTCGTGTCATGACTTAAAGTCCTAATAGGCCTCTCCTGTGAGAAAACCTGCCATATCTACTTGTATTCCAACAGTTTATATTGGAATTTCTTCCAGCAGACTATGACGGTGTGTCATGACGCAACGTCCTTGATCAAACTGCAGTTCACTCAACAACGTTGTGTCATGACATAACGTCCTAATAGGCCCCTCCTGTGAGAAAACACGCCATATCTACTTGTAATTTCAACAGTTTAAATTGGAATTTCTTCCAGCAAAAAAGTTCAAATTTTCTCAAAATCATTAAAAATTGCCTCTCCTTGAAAAACTTGTAAACTTACTATTGAAAACTGTTGATGCCTGTGTACATATACCATAGCTGCACACCCCCATATAAAAATCATGCAGTTTTGATGAAAAGTGACAGAGCTATTTAGCATTTATTGAACAAAAATAGCTGTTGAAGAGGCTTGCGGAAAGTGGAATAGCTGTGATACCGTGACTTTCTTAACTCGAGAAAAATACTTTCATAAAATTTCAGATGTGTCCCTACGTAACCAACTATTTTTTAGAGAGTTCCGATCAGCGAATCTGTAGTTATAGAAGAAGAAAGTTCGCGAAAGAAAAATAATAATAATAATAATAACTAGAAAAGATTATTTTTTCTGTAGAAAAATTAAAAGCCATACAGATGCTCAGTCTGACGAAAAAAAAATGATTCATTTTCGACTTACGGTTCGAAAGTTATGGAGAAAAATGCGATTTTTGAGGAGTTATCCTCTCGGTATCTGATGGAAAACGCAGCTATTAATGAAATTACATGATGCAAAACAATTTGGCAGCTTTCCAAGTAAGTAGCTCATGGCTTGAATGATTATGAACGCATCAAGTTGTTTTTATACGCCCAAATTGCCTGACCAAGACGGAAATTGATTTATTTTAGGAGTTACCCTCTCAACAAAACTTTCAAAGTTTTTAGGCAGTTACTATAGTGACAGAACATAACAATTAGATGAGACCAGCTGCGCAATTTGATGATATATGTTAATATAACTTAGGAGTTGTCCTCTCTGTATAATGTTTAACATCCAAAAACATAAGCAACCCAGTTCTGCTCATATATTACTACTGTTCATTTTTTTTCGGAATGTTAGTCAATGTGACTGAATCAATGTATCTTCCATGATCGGTTATGAACAACGTAGGAACCCATAAAAACTGGTATTGCTTTGCGTTTTCATGGAAGAGCGTGTAGTGGTGTGAAACCATTGTATGCGCCATTATTGGCTGTAAAACATGCACACATGGCTTTGATTAAAAAAAGTTTTAGTGACTTGCGACAAACGGTTCAAAAGTTAAAGAGCAATATAAGTATTTCGTTCGGAGATGTCTTCTCTGAGGTGGCAGGCAACTCTCTAAATGGTCTGTCAAAGTACACATGCACTTGGCAACATTCCAAGTAAGTTACTCAATGCTAATGCCTCTATACGTTTGAGCAGACTATGACGTTGTGTCACTACGCAGCTCAGTTCACAACGTTGTTGATCAAACTGCTGCTTGCTTAAAGACGTCGTGTCATGACTTAAAGTCTTAATAGGCCTCTCCTGTGAGAAAACCTGCCATATCTACTTGTATTCCAACAGTTTATATTGGAATTTCTTCCAGCAGACTATGACGTTGTGTCATGACGCGACATTGTTGATCAAACTGCAGTTCACTCAACAACGTCGTGTCATGACATAACGTCCTAATAGGTCCCTCCTGTGGGAAAACATGCCATATCTACTTGTATTTCAACAGTTTAGATTGGAATTTCTTCCAGCAAAAAAGTTCAAATTTTCTCAAAATCATTAAAAATTGCCTCTCCTTGAAAAACTTGTAAACTTACTATTGAAAACTTTTGATGCCTGTGTACATATACCATAGCTGCACACCCCATATAAAACTCATGCAGTTTTGATGAAAAGTGACAGAGCTATTTAGCATTTATTGAACAAAAATAGCTGTTGAAGAGGCTTGCGGAAAGTGGAATAGCTGTAACACCGTTACTTTCTTAACTCGAGAAAAATACTTTCATAAAATTTCAGATGTGTCCCTACGTAACCAACTATTTTTTAGAGAGTTCCGATCAGCGAATCTGTAGTTATAGAAGAAGAAAGTTCGCGAAAGAAAAATAATAATAATAATAATAACTAGACTAAAATGTTTTCTCTGTAGAGAAAATAAAAGCCATACAGATGCACAGTTCGATGAAAAAAAATTGTTCAAATTCGACTTACGGTTCAAAAGTTATGGAGCAAAATGCTTTTTTTGAGGAGTTATCCTCTCATAATCCATCTGAAAAGGCAACTATTAGTAACTTTACATGGTACAAAGAAAGTCTGCAGCTTTAAAAGTAAGCAGCTCATGGCTTGAATGATTTTGAACGCATCAAGTTGTTTTTATACGCCCAAATTGCCTGACCAAGACGGAAATTGATTTATTTTAGGAGTTACCCTCTCAACAAAACTTTCAAAGTTTTTAAGCAGTTACTATAGTGACAGAACATAACAATTAGACGAGACCAGCTGCGCAATTTGATGATATATGTTAATATAACTTAGGAGTTGTCCTCTCTGTTTAATGTTTAACATCAATACACACAAACAACACAGTTCTGCTCATATATTACTACTGTTCATTTTTTCTTCGGAATGTTAGTCAATGTGACTGAATCAATGTGTCTTCCAAAATCGGTTATGATCAACGTAAGTAAGAACCAATAAAAACTGTTATTGCTTTGAGTTTTAATGGAAAAGCGTGTTGTGGTGTGAAACCATTGTATATGGCATTATCGGCTGTAAAACATGCACACATGGCTTTGATTAAAAAAAGTTTTAGTGACTTGCAACAAATGGTTCAGAAGTTAAAAAGCAATATGAGGGTTCTGTTAGGAGTTTTCTTCTCCGAGATGGCAGGCAACTCTCTGAATTGCCTGTCAAAGTACACATGCATTTGGCAACATTCCAAGCAAGCTAGTTAATGCTAATGCCTCTATTCACTTGAATGAACTATGACGTTGCGTCATTACGCAGCTCAGTTCATAACGTTGTTGATCCAACTGCAATTGGCAACATTCCAAGCAAGTTACTCAACGCTAATGCCTCTATTCGTTTGAGCAGACTATGACGTTGTGTCATGACGCAGCTCACTTCATAAGGTCCTTGATCAAACTGCAGTTCACTCAACAACGTTGTGTCATGACATAACGTCCTAATAGGCCCCTCCTGTGAGAAAACCTGCCATATCTACTTGTATTCCAACAGTTTATATTGGAATTTCTTACAGCAGACTATGACGTTGTGTCATGACGCGACGTTGTTGATCAAACTGCAGTTCACTCAACAACGTCGTGTCATGACATAACGTCCTAATAGGCCCCTCCTGTGAGAAAACACGCCATATTTGCTTGTATTTCCACAGTTTAGATTGGAATTTCTTCCAGCAAAAAAGTTCAAATTTTCTCAAAATCATTAAAAATTGCCTCTCCTTGAAAAACTTGTAAACTTACTATTGAAAACTTTTGATGCCTGTGTACATCTACCATAGCTGCACACCCTCACATAAAAATCATGCAGTTTTGATGAAAAGTGACAGAGCTATTTAGCATTTATTGAACTAAAATGGCTGTTGAAGAGGCTTGCGGAAAGTGGAATAGCTGTGACACCGTGACTTTCTTAACTCGAGAAAAATACTTTCATAAAAGGTCAGATGTGTCCCTACGTAACCAACTATTTTTTAGAGAAGTCCGATCAGCGAATCTGTAGTTATAGAAGAAGACAGAAACTGAAATCTAGTGGTTAGACTGCGGCGAAAGAAAAATAATAATAAGACTAGAAAAGATTACTTTTTCTGTAGAAAAATTAAAAGCCATACAGATGCTCAGTCTGACGAAAAAAAAATGATCCATTTTCGACTTACGGTTCGAAAGTTATGGAGAAAAATGCGATTTTTGAGGAGTTATCCTCTCGGTATCTGATGGAAAACGCAGCTATTAATGAAATTACATGATGCAAAACAATTTGGCAGCTTTCCAAGTAAGCAGCTCATGGTTTGAATGATTATGAACGCATCCAGTTGTTTTTACACGACTAACTTCCCTTGTCAAGACGGAAACTGGTTTATTTTAGGAGTTACCCTCTCAACAAATCATTCAAAGTTTTCAGGCAATTACTGTAGTGACAGAATATAACATTTAGATCAGACAAGCAGTGCATATTGACGATAAATGCACATATAACTTAAAAGTTGTCCTCTCTGTATAACGTTTAACATCCAAAAACATAAGCAACCCAGTTCTGCTCATATATTACTACTGTTCATTTTTTTCGGAATGTTAATCAATGCGACTGAATCAATGTGTCTTCCAAGATCGGTTATGAACAACGTAAGAACCAATAAAAACTGGTATTGCTTTGAGTTTTCATGGAAGAGCGTGTAGTGGTGTGAAACCATTGTATGCGGCATTATTGGCTGTAAAACATGCACACATGGCTTTGATTAAAAAAGTTTTAGTGACTTGCGACAAACGGTTCAAAAGTTAAAAAGCAATATAAGTGTTTCGTTCGCAGTTGTCTTCTCCGAGGTGGCAGGCAACTCTCTAAATGGTCTGTCAAAGTACACATGCACTTGGCAACATTCCAAGTAAGTTACTCAATGCAAATGTCTGTTCGTTTGAGCAGACTATGACGTTGTGTCATTACGCATCTCAGTTCACAACGTTGTTGATCAAACTGCTGCTTGCTTAAAGACGTCGTGTCATGACTTAAAGTCCTAATAGGCCTCTCCTGTGAGAAAACCTGTCATATCTACTTGTAGTCCAACAGTTTATACTGGAATTTCTTACAGCAGACTATGACGTTGTGTCATGACGCGACGTTGTTGATCAAACTGCAGTTCACTCAACAACGTCGTGTCATGACATAACGTCCTAATAGGCCCCCTCCTGTGAGAAAACACGCCATATCTGCTTGTATTTCCACAGTTTAGATTGGAATTTCTTCCAGCAAAAAAGTTCAAATTTTCTCAAAATCATTAAAAATTGCCTCTCCTTGAAAAACTTGTAAACTTACTATTGAAAACTTTTGATGCTTGTGTACATCTACCATAGCTGCACACCCTCACATAAAAATCATGCAGTTTTGATGAAAAGTGACAGAGCTATTTAGCATTTATTGAACAAAAATAGCTGTTGAAGAGGCTTGCGGAAAGTGGAATAGCTGTGACACCGTGACTTTCTTAACTCGAGAAAAATACTTTCATAAAATTTCAGATGTGTCCCTACGTAACCAACTATTTTTTAGAGAGTTCCGATCAGCGAATCTGTAGTTATAGAAGAAGGAAGTTCGCGAAAGAAAAATAATAATCATAATAATAACTAGAAAAGATTATTTTTTCTGTCGAAAAATTAAAAGCCATACAGATGCTCAGTCTGACGAAAAAAAAATGATCCATTTTCGACTTACGGTTCGAAAGTTATGGAGAAAAATGCGATTTTTGAGGAGTTATCCTCTCGGTATCTGATGGAAAACGCAGCTATTAATGAAATTACACGTTGCAAAACAATTTGGCAGCTTTCCAAGTAAACAGCTCATGGTTTGAATGATTATGAACGCATCCAATTCTTTTTACACGACTAACTTCCCTTGTCAAGACGGAAACTGGTTTATTTTAGGAGTTACCCTCTCAACAAAACTTTCAAAGTTTCAGGCAGTTACTATTGTGACAGAACATAATACTTTGATGAGAGAAGCTGCGCAATTTGATGATATATTTACATGCAACCTAAGAGTTGTCCTCTCTGTAGAATGTTTAACATTCAAAAACATAAACAACCCTGTTCTGCTCATATATTACTACTGTTCATTATTTTTTCGGAATGTTAGTCAATGTGACTTAATCAATGTGTCTTCCAAGATCAGTTATGATCAACGTAAGAACCAATAAAAACTGGTATTTCTTTGAGTTTAAATGGAAGAGCGTGTTGTGGTGTGAAACCATTGTATGCGGCATTATTGGCTGTAAAACATGCACACATGGCTTTGATTAAAAAAAGTTTTAGTGACTTGCGACAAACGGTTCAAAAGTTAAAGAGCAATATAAGTGTTTTGTTCGGAGTTATCTTCTCCGAGATGGCAGGCAACTCTCTAAATGGTATGTCAAAGTACTCATGCACTTGGCAACATTCCAAGTAGGTTACTCAATGTTCATGGCTCTATTCGTTTGAGCAGACTATGACGTTGTGTCATTACACAGCTCACTTCACAACGACGTTGATCAAACTGCTGCTTGCTTAAAGACGTCGTGTCATGACTTAAAGTCCTAATAGGCCTCTCCTGTGAGAAAACCTGCCATATCTTCTTGTATTCCAACAGTTTATATTGGAATTTCTTCCAGCAGACTATGACGGTGTGTCATGACTCAACGTCCTTGATCAAACTGCAGTTCACTCAACAACGTTGTGTCATGACATAACGTCCTAATAGGCCCCTCCTGTGAGAAAACACGCCATATCTACCTGTAATTTCAACAGTTTAAATTGGAATTTCTTCCAGCAAAAAAGTTCAAATTTTCTCAAAATCATTAAAAATTGCCTCTCCTTGAAAAACTTGTAAACTTACTATTAAAAACTGTTGATGCCTGTGTACATATACCATAGCTGCACACCCCCATATAAAAATCATGCAGTTTTGATGAAAAGTGACAGAGCTATTTAGCATTTATTGAACAAAAATAGCTGTTGAAGAGGCTTGCGGAAAGTGGAATAGCTGTGACACCGTTACTTTCTTAACTCGAGAAAAATACTTTCATAAAATCTCAGATGTGTCCCTACGTAACCAACTATTTTTTAGAGAGTTCCGATCAGCGAATCTGTAGTTATAGAAGAAGAAAGTTCGCAAAAGAAAAATAATAATAATAATAATAATAATAATAATAATAATAATAATAATAATAATAATAATAATAATAATAATAATAATAATAATAATAATAATAATAATAATAATAATAATAATAATAATAATAATAATAATAATAATAATAATAATAATAATAATAATAATAATAATAATAATAATAATAATAATAATAATAATAATAATAATAATAATAATAATAATAATAATAATAATAATAATAATAATAATAATAATAATAATAATAAAACCTACTAAAACAATAGCCATACAGATTATATCTGTATGGCTAATAATAAAACCTACTAAAACAATAGCCATACAGATTATATCTGTATGGCTAATAATAAAACCAGCAAAAACATACAGATGTAATCTGTATGGCTAATAAATAAATTATTACTAGTAGTACTACTAATAATGAATTGATTTATTATTAGTAGTATTTTTATTATTAATGAAACTTATGTCACCAAAATTATATTTTAATCTGAAAATTAATACTACTGCTGTTGCTAATCAGGTACAGTTACTGTATGTATGTGTTCTGAGTTTGTTAACTTTTTCTAAACTTCTAAAATAATAAGGGAATTAATATTATCCTAAAATTGTGCTTGCTTTACTTTATTATATTGTTACTCGACCAAAAAAGTTCCAAAATCACAATTCTAAAAATACAAAGACTCAAAACAAATGAAGCTTGTGTGAAAATGACGAAAATCTTCGGCTCTTCTACTCTTAGCTGAATTACAATCTCTCTATATCGTAATGATGAATATTGTATAATCACTGTTTGGCAGCAGCAATTGCTTGCATGTTATGTTGTCTTTGATTCAAAAGTTTTTGATCAATGAAAAAGCTAAATATATTCTAATGATGGAACACATGGAAATCATATATAAAAAGAAGCAGCTACAAACATTTAATGCTTCTCCAATACAAGGTTGTTAATAGGCTAAGTCTTTGAGGCAGGTGCACTATCACAGAAATTTTGACATGGTTTTTTCCCCAAGGAAAAAATCCAAATAAAATCGTGTAGTTGAAATTTCTCCGGAAGTAATCAAGGTTGGTCAGAAGTTCTCTGATACTGCACCTAAATGCAATATCCGCAAACAAATGAGTTGATTGTTTATATGTTGTTTGTAGAAGCTTTCCTATACACTGTCTCTTTGGTGGAAGGAAATAGAATGACACCTTGGACACATGGACTGACGAGCAAACAGCGAGCACTCATTGGTCTTTGGTACTTGGGGAGTGACTAGAGTTATAGGTGAGTATAGCATTTTTTATGCTGTCTGGACTGAGACAACACCGTTGCATAACCTCTTGCACCACCAGGCACTGTACAGCAATGAAATGTGAATCAAATGAGATGCAATGAGATGCAATGATTCATCCGTCTGTCACCAAAAAACTTTGCTTTCATTCTTAGCTCTCAGGCGTTGTGGTCAAAACATGGTTTTGGATTTTCCATTCTAGATATTAGCCTTGTCCAGTAATTTAATTTGTTTAACCACATTTCTCTTCCCTGTTTCATTTTGAAATATCCGATATGTTGGTTTCACACAGACAGTGCAACGTTGGCCATTCGTTATTGCTTGTCTGTTTTCCAATAATTTTATGACTGAAATGCTACTGACTTTTGTAGAACAACTTCTCAGCAATTTGGGATCTCCATCTCCACAGCTCACGACTCTGTGGAAGAGTTCGTTGAGGCATTGATTGCTGCCATGCCGACAATCATAACATTACCTACTGAAGATGAAATACCGAAAAATGCGATTAACTTTTATAAGTATAAGTACCCCAACGTGTATGGTGCTATAGATGGCACATTTATTAATGTGGTCGTACCACAGGAACACAAGGTGGACTATTTCACGAGGAAGCACACCACATCTGTAAACCTAACGGCGTTGTGCAACGCTGAGAAACGGTATATGAACATTTCCGTTGGCTTCTCTGCCAGATGCCATGACTCACATATCTTCCAGATGAGTAAACTGGGCCGAGCCATTGATCATCTGGTGCCCCGTAGATATCATATCATCGGTGATGCTGCCTACGGGCTATCAACCAGCATGATGTGCCCATTTCCTGGGCAGAATCTCTCAGAGCTAAAGACACGCCACAATGATGTGCACTCCTCTACACAAATGGTTGTCGAACGCAGCTTCACAGATTTGAAGAATCGGTGGCTTCGTCTGAAATCAATGAAGTGTGAACTTTGCTTGGCAACCAAAATAATATCAGCTTGTTGTGTACTACATAATATTTGTATCAAACATGGCGATATCGCTCCAACAGCAAGTAGGAACTGCAATGGAAATCATGAACTTATTTTCAACGACGCTGCATCCAAGAGACACGCCATTGCTACCCACATCTTGGACCACTGATTGACACTTAGCCTTGTAATACTAATCTGGAATGTGTAACTTTATTTTTTATGTAAGCGTGCATCATATTTCAACTTTGTGATGATATATTATTTTTGTAATATCTAATATTTGGTAACAAGGAGTGATGGAAGTAGTAGTACAATATTATATATATTTAATACAGTAACAAACCATTGTGGAGGACAACCTATTACAATTTGTGGAAGTTGATAACACAATATAATCTTTGACGTGCACAATGGAAGGAAGTGGTTGTGGCAAAAATGTTGAAATATGTGGAAGTTGATAATGCGATATAAACTTTGGCGTGCACAATGGAAGGAAGTTGTTAAGGCAAGACGTTAAAATATAACAAAATTATAATAAAATGCAACTTTTGGAGAATACTAAATACTGAAGTTGGTAAGAAGATAAAACTTGGAAATATTATATATACAGTCCCAAAATACTACACATAAATGCTGCAGTTCTGGTAACATGCTCATAGCTTATCGACAAGTCGATCCAGGGTGTCGAGGAGACGGCTGCGGAAGGCTTGGCGGTCAGCATGCCTCTTCTCACTGGCTTCGTGATGCCGTTGCCTCTCCTCCCTTGCTTCCTGCTGCAAAGCACTGGCAGGTTCTTGTCGCCTCCGTCTGGGGCGATTGGCAAGAGGAGTTGGCTCACCCGGATCGCTGTTCTCATCTTGTAGAGAGTCCAATAGCAAGGGGGGATGCACGTCATAGTCTGCCTCAAATGCCTTGGCACACTCCTCCATCAGTTCAAATTCAGCCTACAATGATTTGGAAATGTGCAATGTTACATTGGTGTCAGAGCATCTATACAAATAACTGCGGGGCATCATTGCAGTTTAGTTTGCTAACATTTCTTTGAATATATGTGGGTGTCTTTGTTTTGCAAGATAATCAACAAGCGTTGGAATATAGTTATTACATGAACAGGAACTTGAAAAGACATTTTAACAGAATCGAACAATGAACTGAAATGTGTGGCAGCTTATAGTAAAGCAGATAAAATACTTGTTCAGTCGAGGTAACCTCAACATTAATTAGTGAAATTCTGGAACAGAAACCATTTTGAACGAAATATTGCAACAAATAATCTTCAAGTTAAAATGTATAATTTTTACTAGTTGAGACAATTTTTCCGTCTTGTGTTCCAAAGTGCTGTTGGATTTCATATGTAAGAACTCCTCACCATACACATACTTGCATGCATACGATCAGCGATGTCTCGCATATCAATCACTCACTGCCAAACTGAATATCGACGGACATTGAATCGCACAAACCTACAGCTATGATAGTACAATGTATCGATGGTTGATGTGAAATAGCACACGGTTAACTGAAGATGAATCCAAGATTAAACTTAGATTGGTAGCAATTAATAAATTTTCTAGACTGGAAAACAGCAGCAATTAAAAGCCATGCAGTCGAACGTATTTCACTAAAAATTTCAAATTTTAGGCCAGTCAGTGCAGGCTTGCAGGGTAGTAACATCACCCAAAGGTATCCATGCAGATAGGGAAATCTCTTACCGTTTCTCTTCCACTTTTATTGTTGTGACGTAGCACAGCCTTATATTGTTTTTTAGTGTTGTGAAATTTTGCTTTCACAACTTCCTTTGAGTATCTGCAAAATGGGAAACCGCACTGTGAAGATAATTGAAAAAACTCACTGGCAGTGTTTGAGCATGCATGTGGGTGAGTAGCCACACTGTTCCACACAAAAATAACATTTAAATCAGTCCCAATATTTACCGGGTGTTCATGGCCTCATTAACAGCAGTGGCTGCCAGCTGCCAGACTTCACTCCTCTGGGCGTTGTTCCTGGCCTCGGTGGTTCGTCTTTTCCCTTCCTCGGCATACCACTGCAGGATGTATCTGGTGGCCTCCACTGACACCTAAGAATAGCACAACACAGAGCTATCATACCAACACACAAAACATGTATGAAGAAGTATTGAGTAAGGACTTGGGTGGTGTGAAAACAAATTGTAAAACTAGTAATGTTTCATAAAAATATATATTCAGCTGTCCTGAAAATAAACCATGAGATATTCATGTAGCATCTACTTTACAGCATCTTCATCTATGGTCATCATTACTACAGTTAACCTAGCGTGTTTGCGCCGTCTGCTGGCTGTTTGGAGGTGACTGTCTGTGTATTACTGGGCGTTAGAGGGGAGGTGGTAGTGCGCTTTCTTTTACTTGAGGGCTTGGTGGCGACTGTACAAAGAGATGTCGACTACAGGCTATTAGACGATTAAGGATATTGATCACAACTAATCGTTGACATGTTCCAGTAAATTTTTGATTAATTAGATATTTAATCTTGATCCAAAGTTATATAAATATTTATATGTTACGTCATTCTTAGTGATTGATAAATGGCCCACACAATAATTGATAAATTGTGCTAGAAGGAAGGAGCTGTATTGGCCATTTTCCAAGTTACAATTGCTGCAAGACATTGCAATAAAGCATTCCAAAGAGATGGACAGTTTCGTCGTATCCAAGAGTAATAGCAAGATGCATTAGTGGATAATTTTTCATTATGGTTTAAATAATTCATCTCCATTATAGCTTTTCAATTAATCTGATTAATCTTCTAGTTAACTCAATTAATAGACAGCCGTAGTTATTTACAATGTTGTTTCTATGGCACAATGCAGTTATCGCTGAAATGATGTCAAGTACAGGCCAAGAAAGATTAACTTGGTTCTTCCATAACTTACAATAGATATTGACATGTGTTCTTTTGGATGTTAAAATCAATTCTCATTAAAAGTGAGAATTCATATTGACTAATCAACTTACAATAGCCCACTTGATTTTCAAACAGCAAGCTGTCCGAGTTCAAATCCTGGGTGCTGGGAGTGAATCTGTAACTTCCTACAGTATTGTATGCCTATTCAAATTACAACATGGTATACATCGCATGACTCCTCAAGCTCAACTGTGCTTGCCATTTGCCCACAAATACTTTTGTTATTTAAAAGAATACTGAAGTGAATCATTTTTATTTAATCATCTGCAAGTTATGATCCTACTGACTAGAAATCACCAAACATTATACATATAGCGTCGCACAACTGTAGAATTCAAGCTGCAGGCGCTCAGTTGCAAAGAAAATGTCCGAGAAAAGCGAAAGACTGTTCATAACCAAGTGAATAAGATTTCATCAAAACTACCAGAAACAATACATACCGTGAATTAGGCTGGGCTCCGACGGATACGGTCCAGTACTACAAAATCTGCAATAAAAATTTTATAGTAATAATATGATTGCTGTGTTGAAATATTTTGCAAATTTTAAGAATATAATTGGTTCATTTTGTGCACAATTAGGGCACAGCAAAATATACACAAATGAACGAGAAAGTAGATAGTTGCTTACAATGATTGGGACTCATCTCTATGTGTTAGCGTGTCTGGGCATGAGTGTGTGGAAGATTGGGTATCTACCGGAGTGTCATCTAACGAGCAACAGAGAAGAGCATACTTTTAAACATCACCGTTGCATACACTAATGCAAACAAGCACAAGACAACAGGCACCAGTACACCCTCTACATTGACAAAGTGATTCGCTGTGTATGTATTATACATGTTTATAAATTTTTATTGCTAACTACGTAATATATACATATCTCATTCATTCAGTGTTGGGAATTATTTGTAAAAATAAAAAAAACATGTTTTTTCATTGTTTTAAACAGTCTGTTATGGTTTCAATCCTTTTTCCAATGTGACCACTGTAACACCACACAAGTAGCAGCACATTTCACATTCTTATTTCGTGACACCCCCTTTTTTTGTACAACAAACCTTCATAATTTATTAAATTTTATACTTGGTTAGTATGCACGTGTGAGCCATGATCATACAAATCACTTTCATAATTCTATTATCAATGTGAGTGTTGTTAATTAAATTATACAAATTATTTTACTTTAAATATGTTATTATTATATATGATGATGAAGAATAAATAATAATAACATAATAATATTATTATTTTTATTTCAATAAACTTATAGGTTCACAGTTTTTTGCTATGATTTGTTGTTGTGCACATGTGAAGTGCAAAGAGAAATCATAGTTGATCATATCAGGTAGCTGGTTTTTGTAGCTCTTTGTTGGCATGTAGGACCATTGTTTACTTAAAATCAGTTTCGATTTCAGTTATTATTATTTTTTTTATATTTATATTATAGCTAAGTAAGAGTTTGAGTTATGCCATGCGGATTATAATGTGATGGGACTAAACCGAATGATTGAGTTTGAGCTATCCATGTTCCACACTACGTAGGTACAGTGTGTGTATGTATATTATTTATTATTATTATTTACATCTGTTTTTTTATTATTAAATTAATTAATAAATTAATTATATATATTTAATTATATATCATTCATAAAAAAGTAATAAATAATAATAGCATTGTTTAATACGTGTGTTATTATTGTTAAAATAATAACAACAACAATCGTAGCATTATTGCAGCAACAGCATTAATTAATAATAACAATCAATAATATTATTATTAATAATAATATGATAGTAGTAGCAATAACAATAAAGAAGATGATGATACAACAACAACAATAGCAACATGCCAAACAAGTAGTAGGAACAACAGTCACAGTGGGCTCCTGACCACTCAGCAGTGTTTCCAGTGGATCGGAGCCCACTGTTGTAGGAACCATGCCACCACCATACTCACCAAACAAATCAGGGCTGAAGTTTTCCTGTGAGTTAGCCATTGTCGTGGTACTAAAAGTGGATTAAGTTAACTGGCAGTGAATGAAGAGAAAACCCTTAGTTTTGTGCCAATCTGAAAAGGAAAGGCAGCATAGCTGCCTGCATTGGACGCAATCAGAATATAGTGGACATCTCACCTTTCATATGTCTGCACGAGCAACTTTCGGACTACGCTCACCTATGCCATAGACTCCTACGTCTATGGGCATATCACCGAACAGCGACGCATACTGCCATCGTATTCTAAACATTCCTGCCCAAATACGACGGCCTGTCGCTTCGTCGAATATCGGATGTGATGGATTAGCAGGGGGATTATACGACGCCTTGCCGAAGGTGTCGTCGCGTACGGTCATGCCTGACCACGCATCAGTAGATGCGATTACTAACCGAAAGCACTCTAAGAAATGTCACCTTTGTACGGCTGAAAAATTCTATATCAAATCTCAACCAGAGTTGTCTTCCCTCAACAGCAGAAGTGAAGTTGTCACCACCTGCCGACACTCTAATAAATTTACTCTCAGCCAGGCGTAGCTCTATGCCCTTAGCCACCTTTGACGCCCGTGTACCCTTAACAACATATTAACTATACGATCCTTGTGCACTTAATATTTTCGGTCTGAACTAACTGTTTCCTGTTCCACCATTTTTAACAGCTGAGAGCCGACCTGATGATTGTGCCTAGAATTATTTTCTTTTTCCATCTCTTTTTTTCTAGCACATGAAACAACTTGTAGTCAGCCAATAGTTTTAACATCTTTTACTATTTTACCTTTTAGTATATATATATATATATATATATATATATATATATATATATATATATATAAGTGAAAGTATGACTGGGGCACAGGATGTGCACAGGGGCTTAGACTAAATAGAAACAATCAAATAAATAAATAATAAATAATTAATTATTAATATTAGTTGCCCGAGAGATGGCAAAACCAGTCAAGACTGGAGCAAGTAAGACAGTGCTCAACAAGAAAAAATCGAGGAGCTATTTTAACAGCTGAGAGCCGACCTGATGATTGTGCCTAGAATTATTTTCTTTTTCCATCTTTTTTTCTAGCACATGAAACAACTTGTAGTCAGCCAATAGTTTTAACATCTTTTACTATTTTACCTTTTATATATATATATATATATATATATATATATATATATATATATATATATATATATATATATATATATATATATATTTACCAGGTAAAGAATTCACACATTTAAAATGACTGGGTGTTATCACTATTCAGGAGCATGTTGTTATTGTTCAGAGTGTCTAAAATTGAAGCACAGCGTTAATCCCCCCCTCCCCCTTTGTTCCTAGTGATGCAGTGAGTCATAGCACTAACGCGAACCACTGCACTGGCTCCTACAGTGTTAACACACCAAAAATGGCTGACTTTACATGTTTAATGGAGAAACAGCAAAGTGATGAACTGTAGGAATAGTAAATTGAATATTACATACAAAAGTACTTTCAGCAGTTCCTCTGTGAATGCTGGTATTGGCAAAGGTTTACTAAAGCCTCCTATGAACAAGAACTATAACAATTCAATAACGCAACCCCTATGGTGCTCTGAAACTCTCACTCCGCACTGTTGAAGTCAATTTAACCAGTCTCATTTTTATAAAAGGTTTAATCACAGCTATTCATAAGCCAATAAAATCTTGAGATATCTATATGCAGAATTAAAAATCTATGACATGAGCATGAATATAGTTTTTATGAAAATGAACCTTGCTGGAATGCGTATGATGATAATTTTCTCTTGCTTCATTTGGAGACGAGTATTAGTGTATGGCAGCAATAGCATTTGTAATAAGAACAAAATAAGTAATTATCCCATTTCTTCAGGCTTTTAATCACCAAAAAACTGACTCTCTCTCCTTAACTTGGCGTCAAATCACCAGTTGACCTGTGAATGAAAAGTAATGAAGGCAGGAAGTATAACCTTGTGAACCATATAGTCCTTTATAAGTGATGATATGTTCATATGTAATAGAAATATAAACCAGGAGAAATGAATAGTTGCTTGAAGGTGCTGCACAAAAATTTATTGTGGCAATATATGCAAAGGAGTCTGCCAGCCCCAAAGTATGCATTGCACTGCGCATATTTGAACTTCATACTAAGTTTTAGGAAGCTTAACTCTGTAATAGTCGATTAAATGGTTTTTTTTGTTGTTGCATGGTTGAGGAAAACATGATACCTTAATGTCTATGGATACCTAGAGTGAATATATAGATTTCTGAAAATGAAATAATCGCACTGTTGAATTTTCAGCCTATGCTCCCACCCGCCCATAAAACATCCACTACTTGGTGCATCATCAATAAAGATTCATGAGTACACACTTAAAAGTGTATGCAATTGATTGACACAGGATTGACAGCAAATAAATTTGTACTCTATTTCTTTAAAATTAATAATTGAGCCAAATAGTGTCGCTGCTCTGCTCTACTAAACTTTGATGAGTATTAACTACAAATTGTATTTTTATTCCCGTTTTAGCAGTTGAATGTATCAACCTTGCTGCTATTGACTGTACAACAGGCTCATATTAATGTGTCTATATGATAATAATTGTGTGCCACTACGAGTTTCTTGATAAAGACTTGTGTGTTTTGTTTAAACCAATTGACGTATTGATTTGTTTGCTTTTCCATTTTGTAATTATTGAATGTACTGAGAGCTTTTCCGGGTACTTGCATACTCAACTGTGACCATCAGAAATTTTTTTTTGGAAAACTGAAAACAATTTTTATTTGGTTGCAGAATGACTTACAAAGTGCACTACTTACCTTCACTCTGTTTAATTAATTGGTTTTGTCAAGCGGTAAAATATAAAACCATCTAGTCAAACCCTTATTGGTTTTTAGTTCTCACAAATCTTGGTGTTCCAAGCGAAACTTTTGTGAATTTTGATTTCGAATGTTCTTTTATGCTATTCAAGGTTGCTACATTCACTAAATCCAAAATCACTATCGAATGCTCACTTCAAGCTTCTTCATATGGGATAATTATTAGGGATGGATAGCCAGTTTATGTATGTTTGTTGTATTTGTTTCACACTATAAGCAATACAATAGGTGATGCATAGACATTGGGTTGGCCGCAATTTCCAAAGCCATTCACCATTCAGTAAGTGGCGGGAATAATTTTAATCTATTTAGTGAAAGCAGGACACAACAAACAATACCATTTACTATGGTGGCTCATAACTGGAAACTTGTGAAACAACTAGATCTTTGATTAGATTGATGTCAGGGAGGATACGATGAATAGCTTAATGAGCTGCATTACAACTTGAAGCCAATTGGGATTCAATACCAGCTCTTGCTAAATACAGCATGTTATTCAATGACATTATTTCTGGCTAACAACTATAGATAATTTACAACCATCTAAATGCTTTGCAAATTGTCCAATTGCTATTGAACTGATTTAAGAGATCAGCAACAGCTGAAACCTTATAAACATTTTCAGATGATTCATCTTGAAGCCCTGAAAGCTGTTTTTTAAATGGTCTGAACTATGTTGAAATGACCATGCCTGTTCAATCGTAGCCAATAAACATAATTTTTTGTAGCTTTTTTGTAAAACATCTATTACTGGCACAATCACCAGTAGACAAAAAATGTGTCATCCACCTGAGTTGACCGTTGTATGAAATTTTCTCAAAATAAAATAATAAATTTTACAAGTATGAAACCAAAAAATAGTGGTATAAGCAATAATAACGGAAACACTGCTTAAAAAATATTGCATTTATGCATAGCAATATTTATCTAATAGCAAAGTTTGCCTGGTCACGAAATTAACCATTCACATCAACACATTTCACTCTTTAAAGCATCCCAGCATTGAACAATTTTTTGTTGAGTTGCTGAATATTCAAGTCTTAAGCAGCAGATTGCTGTATTGAATAACCCTCTCGGCCCCCTCAATGTTGATCTACAAGCCTTTTCCGGAAATGCTCGCCAATTTTCAGACTGCTTAAAATTGACATCTTCAGATCAGAAGTATGTTTACTTCTTTGCCGTACAGTGTTATTTGGCCAATCAAATCCGCTATTTCTTTTTATTATTGTATTTATTATTCTTCTACCTACAGACTATTGTCCATTCATGTATGAATACCATGTATTGTTCCCTAACTCACCAAAACAAGCACAATTTTTGTTCTATCCTATTGATAGAAAGACTATTAGATTATCCTTGTGATTGTGATCATATCGGGATTGGAACACCTGACAAATCCTTCAATCGTCTCTTGTTGCTGTTTCACATATGAAATTTTCGTAATAAACAAGCGTTGATTTAGTTCACTACCCATGTGCATTAGTTGCGTCCATATTGAGAAATGTGTCCAATGAGAGAAACCACTAATTCGGATTTTATGCGTTCAGCGTGCAAATTCTCAAGCCATATGAAAAATGGCGCGTAACAGTAAAACCCAACATTAAATCATGACACACAAAAAACGTGGAGGATTTTTAATCCTATTTCAATCAATTCTTACTATCCACGAACGTAATCACCTGAGCGATTGAAATGTGATTAAACATGGAGTGATTTATTACCACAGCCAATGCACTGGTCAATGGTCCGTATTCAATCACTTTAGGATTAAAGTTTGGATTGAGTAGTCTCCCAAGGATTAAAAACAAGAGCATTTCTGATCACTGTATATGCATATTGTTAATCGCATAATGATTGTATTTGGATCATTGTTAGTCCAGTCATTGATTAAAGTTAGGATCAATATTAATCTTCATTGAGTGCTATGTCTGTACGGTTTTTCTTTGAGAGCGATTAAATATTGGAAGCGATTTGAATTGGAGGTAATTCTTCTGTATTGAATCTAGCTGGTAGAAAATGACAAAGCTTATTTCAGAATGTAATGGCAACTTGTATTGAACAAGGAAACTGAGATCAGTACAACACCATTAAAAAGGAAATACAGCGATTACAACATAAAACCAACTAAAAAGATAGAAAAGAGTTCGATAACAATAACTGACTCAATTGAATGATGATTAGTATAGTACAGTCTATTAGGACATAGATCCACTGGGGTACACTTCCCGTACATGCAATAGATTCCAAGTTGAAACTGAGAGATGATGGCTGATTTTGATTTTCAAGCTCCTAAAATAAGAGTGACATCATTAGGCACATTTTACAATAAGAAGGTATCCCAAAATAAAAAATAAACCGAATCCAACAAACCTTCAGAAGTTGAAAGTGAAGATTGGGCAACATCACAGCTGTTTGTTCATCACCTGTGAGCTCTTGACTTCATGTATATTGAATTTTCGTTTAAAGAAGGACATCTTTAGTTGGTGACTGTTCTAAAATGCAGAATTATGATGTAGTAGCAACTTTTATTTGCAGCCATTTCAAGTTCAAAAGTTGCGAATGTGACAAAAAAGAAAACAATCAATTAGTTACTAAACAACATTCAACACCATTTGTTCAGTTTAGTATTTTAACTTAGTTACTAATCAATACACAAACAATTGTGTATTCATAGTATATCTTATTTACCTGCTTCTGTGTCATCATTAACTTAGAGTTTTGAGACAGCTGTGTAAGCCTTCATCATCCTTGTGTGCTCTCTTTGTTAGTGATTGAAGCAGAAAAATAATAGCCTATTCAGGGACAATAAGACTGTATGCTTAGGCGATCATTGATACCCCCATTTGCTATTAGGTAATTATACTATAAATGCCAAGGCTTTTCTCCGTTTTAATCATATCAGGAGTAAAATCCAACTTGAAGATAAGAGCCAGAGTTCAATCATTTTGGGATTAAAGTTCTTACTGGGTCATTAAAGCTAACAATTAAGGACTTGTAGAATAACAACACTGTAGAACCACATTGTAATCGCTTGAGGAGTAAAGTTTTTACTAGCTGATTAAAACCAGAGTTTAATTCTCTGAGAGTGATTTATTGACCTACCCACAATTTCTGGCAAAGTTATTTCTGATTTTAATCCTTAATTACTCCTTCCAGCAAACACTCCCAAATTTTCTACTGAAATACCAGATATCACCCCTAATGATGCCGGATTGTACTCTTATATTAATCATTACAGTGTTTAATCACCGGTTTAATCCCAAATGTTCCACTTTTTTCTGTGTGTGAAGAATCAACTTCGGATGAGGTGTCTTCGTAAGGACTCTTTTTTTGTGTTGCGATGGCTTTCAGTAGACCTAAGACTAAATGAATTGCCCAATCAGAGTTCACTTTAATTGCATATGATGTAACTTGATTTATAAAAAATTGCTATTATTTGTTATAATTGACCATGCCCACAATCCGAAGATGATGTACTTGGCAAACAATGGAAGTTATAGTAAGCTAAATTTCAGCTGATGCGACGAGCATTTGAGGCCAATGGGCTTTTGGCAAGCTTGTGAATCTGGATTGAGTATGCCTAGAGGGTTATTTAATACATCAATCTGCTACTCAAGACTTGAATATGCAGAAATTCAGCAAAAAAATGATCAGTGCTGGCATGCTTTAATGTCAGAGTTTCCATATCTATGAAAATTCTTCACTTGGTAATATTGAAGTTTTCGTATCCGTAAACATATTTTTACTTTGGTCAACTGAAACTTTCACATCCATAAACGTTGTTCACCTTGTCATATTAATATTTCTAAATCCATAAACACGTTTCACTCTTTCATGCGAAATTATCTTTATTCATAAACACTTTCACTCCAAGATTATCATATCTATAAATCTGTTCAACTGCAATGTTCACAATTATAAATCATTTTTGCCACTCCGAATATCTACGATAACCACATTCTTCCTGCGTTAGAGTTCTTTCTGTTGAATGGTTTTTCATTTTACTAATATCAATCATAGGTTTACTCCTAAAATCAAGAAAGTTTTCTCACAAAATTTTCAAAAGCCTAACTTTAGAGTAGATGAATACTCAACAAGCTTTTAATCTCTCACTGAGAACTTACGCTATTGCTTTAGCACTTCACTGTCTGTGGTAGACTAGTTAGCCATATCATGCTTCTCACCATTCACTCCTGTTAACCTAATTTATTCTATTGCACTCCAACTTGAAAGGTCTCGTAGTGGGATTACACTTATCAATGAATGGGATCACAGCTTATAAACTTACAACTGCAAAGATACCTCAGTTACATACTGGCTAAACCAATCACATCAAAATTCTCATGTTTTAGTATTAGTATGAACGTGTTTTGTAATGAGAATATATTACTCATTTCGATCCCCTTAAAATTTGATGAAAATTAAAATTAAAAACGAAATTAAATAAACACTGTTTTGTTTCCATTTTAATATGAGGGTGGCATTTCTTCAGATTCTTTTGTCACCTATCATTATTTTAAAACATTTTTTATGAGTAACTTTCTTTTATTTTGAAGTTTCAACATGCACAAACATATTTCATTGTTTCCCCATCAGTATCCATGTTAATTTATTTTTAGCATGTTCACGTAGTTTTTTGGAGTATCAGCAAACATTCATAATTCATAAACATAGTCCACCGCTTCACCACTAACCTTTTTTAATTACTATATTTTTTGTCTTGAAATAAATAAAGCAAACAGTCATTTGCTTTTAGTTAGATCTCATGTATTAGAAACAAACTCATTTTTACTTTAAAATCTCGTTTTTAATGATCATATTTCCCTTTCATCCATTGGAGTTTCCACATTCGCTAATATACATTATTTGTTTCTGTTGGCTCAATAATATTAATAGAACATCTTCCACCGATTGATTGTGGAGTTTCTTTCTTCACTAGCATGTGTTACACTTTCGTTGTAAAGTTTCCATATTCATAAACATATTTCACTCAGACTTACTGAAGTTTTCGTATTCATATCCAATAAAGTTATTGATATATTCATGTACTTTTATTCGTGTTTGAAGGTTATTAAAATGCAACCATTTTATCTTGTCTTCCCTCCCGAATGAGATTTGTAATTTTTATTGAATTGTTCAGCTTAGTCGCTCAGCTTCATTAATGACAGGTTGCTGTTCGATAAAATATTTGCTTTAGAGCATTCTATCAATTTTTGGTAGAGTGATTTAGTTGTCTTGTGCTGTGAGACCTGGTTAGTTCCAACAAATCAAATTTAAGGGATTCCAGCTGTCAGATAAACCATTACTTTCCTTACTGCCTTACTTGGCTTTTGTACCGTAATTTTACTTTTGCTGCCAAACCAATGGTGTTTTCTATTAACTTTTCATCATCAGGTTGAAATTAACAAAAGCAACAACTGTAATCCAGATACTGTACGAATTGAAGCAATTCGTATTCAAGATATCAAAGAATTTGTCATCTATGATTTTTTAGATTTGTCTCCACTGCTTTCTCCATTCTTCACTTGTTGAATGAATGCCATAGCATTACATTTCATCATAACTTGTGAAACAAAATTGATTATCTGCTGTGTGGCTTCCATTGATGTTCTTTGGTTAGTGTACTAATGCTGAGATTAACTCTTGATTTGCTACTTGAAGGATTTGTATCAAATGCTATTGCAATGGCATCTTGCTAGCACGCATACATCAGTAAAAACTATTTAATATCCCAGGTTTCTGTTTTTATTTTAAACTCCTCAGCTTAAAAAACTTAATGGTCAGCCATCAAACATTCAATATAACAGGTCAGGTAATCTGCGGTGAGAACATTAAGTAAAAATAAGCTAGTACTGAAATATGAAGAGTGTTTGTCTGTTGGCAGCATGACAATATACTTCAACATTTATAAACTGAAGTCAGAGAGTAATTGCAAAAAATTATTCATTCATTTTTTTGCGACTTTTGTCAAACAAGTTATTAATTTTTTTATCTACTTGCTTATAATTGTGTCAAACATTGTTTGAGAATACTTTCAGCAGTTTGTTTTTTTTTGCTAATTACTCGCGTATATTGAATTATGCTACAATTATTTTGAAATTTTACTGTTATTTGACTTTAGCTAAGGCGAAGTGGTGAGGCAGGTCAAGCTACTGATCTGGGTTTCATCAACTCTCCATTCCACATGTGCCACTTCGCCAACAGAGCAGTTCGTTGTTAACCTCGCTACAAATGATCTAACAACAGAACTGTGAACTTCAACAAAAGCAAGGTAATTGCAGACTTTTTAAGCAACATTCTCTCGACTCATTCTCTTGCTTTTGCAGTCCGAGTGGCAGGTAAGTACATGTTTATATATAAAACTCTTCTCTCTACACTCACATCAACATTTTTCCTCATTTTTTGTAACAAGTTCTCTCGATACTTCTGCCTGAGTTCTGCCTCCTGCCATGAGATTTGCCTGCAATTTTGACAGCAGTATACAGAGCCCCTTGTTGTAAATGGAGGGAACAGTTCCTAACACCTATGGCATATTCAGTTAAATCTGGGAGTTTTTACGGTCTTTTTTATAATCCTATTATAACCATCATATGATCTCTGTTCGGTCTTTTTATCACCACAAATAGTAATGTAATAGCTAGTGTGTTATTTAATTGAATTGAACTTGTTAAAAGGTGTGTACAGATAATTAATCTTCTTTCAGTATCAAAATTAACCTCTAGACTGATGTGATACATTTTTAGCACCATGAATGAATCCTAGGAGCAGAAGCACCTGCTAGCCGTCGCTGAAGATATTTACCCGGAGGGTGTCGTGTGACACAATAATAATTACATGAATGACAACTTGGCAAAATATAAAGCTCTACTACAAACTGATGTAGTGAAATTAGATAGAGTGACATTGACAGGATCAATCGTTCCCCCAACCCTTATTCCTTTCATTTTCACTCACTTCTCTTTCTCTCTTTTTTAATGCTGGTAACACCAAACCTTGTCTTCATGTGATTCAGCTGCACTGCCTATTAATTCAATGCTCCTTGCTTATTGATGTGTCAACTTAATCAAATAACAGTGTAATCTTCATCATTCTACAATGTCATGTAATTCTTTTTGGGTTATTCTGTGGGCTATAGTGAATGTTTGTTGTGAATTTACAATTCGCTAACAGTACTGGGCTATAAATGGATTGTACACGCAACTTCATCATGAGTTGTTTCTTAATTCAATTCATCCATCTTCAGTCTTTTGACATCATAGGTAGTTATTAAAGCAACAAGTTTTTGACTGCACAAAGTTATGTCAAGCTATAAATTAATAACAAAGATTAATGTTTGGTACTGACTTTAGCTGATAACAAGTTTGGTTTGGAATTGTCTTTTCTTGACTTCACTTTCTATGAAAGAATCTTGAAATGCACAAGCACATGTTGTAGCACTTTTTTGAGAAGTTGTGCTCTTTTTATGTTGCATTGTCGTTATCGCTCGAGTGATTTTAATAGCGTCTGCTAGTTAAGTATGTTATTTACTACAGGGATGGGTGCTTGGCAAAGGTTCCTGTAGTAAGTAGGACTGAGTTGAAACCGTGGTTACACACCAGTAGCTATGTGCAAATATCCAGTAAGCAAGGTATGTTATCTAACCTCACAAACCACTGAGCACAAACTGTTGAGAAACCAAACTAATTTGTACAAACTTGTGATTTGATGAATCTCCAATAAGACTTTGATTGGCTGTTAGTGGCAACTTTTTTATATAACCAAGTAATGCTGGATCTAGTTCTGTGGAGGTCTTGCAGTCTAGGTAGCCTGAACGCTTCACTGATTTTGGAGTTGGATAGCTTTGCAAAACCTCACTCACACTAGATTTCCATGCGTCGAAGTTTTGACGGATTTTTTGAAGTACTGATTGTTGAAAAAAATCGAAGTTTTGAACGGGCGTCTTTCCATTACCCGAAGTTTTGAACTTCACATGCAGAGTTGTCTCTCTTTATGGGTAGGCAACAACAACGTATACTTTTTTCAGGTCGTTGCTGTTGGCGACAGAACGACATTTCGTAGAGGACGCTATCCATACTAGTTACAAACATGGCGTCTCAGCAAGAAAAGCAAATGTTGTGCTTCTTTATTACTATGTGCATTTTATTTGCATCATATTTCTTGCTGATTAATCCGGTGTTGCAGTTAGTTACTGCTAGCAACCTAAACTTCATAATGAACATCACCAACGGAGCAGAAGAAGAAGAGGCTGCTATTGCAACAGCTTTTGCTTTGGGCAATTACAGAATGACAGTCGATGAAGCAACTGGCAGGATCGTTGTTGTTGGAAAAGAGAAACGCAAAAGAAGGCGACCCAGATTCTGGATGTCCCTTCAATCTGTATGTATAAAGCTACAGTATTTCTGAAACTGTTATTAATTAACACTTCTCTAATATGAATTGAATAATCACCACCCACTGACTGACTGTTGTTCATTTTCATGCAGCTTTCTTGTGAAACTTCTTAAATAATAATAAATGTTGTTATTATTATTATTATTATTATTATTACTACTACTTCTTCTTAGTCTTTTTATTATTATTATGATGATGATCATCATCATCATGACATGGTAATAATAATTGTTATAATTATTATACTTTAATGTTATTTATTATTATTATCATTTATTAGTAATTATTATTATTATTATATTTAATATTATTATTATAAAAAAAATAATAATAATCATTATCAATTTAGTAATAATATTATTATTCGTTATTGTTTATCAATAATAAATTAGTAATAGCGGCTTGATAACAAGCCACACGATAATAATAATTAAATTTACAACAACAATGAGATAATAATAGTAGTAATTACTATTATTATTTATAAATAAATAGCTATGATGATATGGTAATAATTATCTCTATCATTACTATAATAATGACAAATTATTATTATATGCAATCGATAACTCTATTATTCTAGTAGCAGTATTTTGGTAATAATAATATGCTATTCATTATTATTATGTGTAAATAATAAATGAAATTTATGATGAATTTATCGTTCATTACTGCTACTATTATTATTATTAATTACAGCTCATGTTATAAATAATAACATAGATAACTAAAATTAACATTATTTTATTGATTGTTATTATTATTATTATTTACGGCTAAGACGCAATTTTTTTAATTAAAACCTAATAATTTATTTAAAAAGCATCTACCTTAGTTTAATTTTTTTACTCATTTTCAAAATATTTGTCTCACCAACAAATATCTTACAAATAGTATAAAATAGAAATTTAAAATGATATGATAATTTGATTGAAAGTCGCAGCGACGTCACAATAATTATTTTCAAGAAAATTATATTCATACAACATGTAATATAAAAAAGTTGTGCTCATAATAATGTGATATGTGGTTTCATGTGGCGATGGCTTTGTCGAAATTCTAATGATTAATCTATAAATGAGCCGAGAAGAGTGGCGCAAAAAATTGTTTTAAGTTTGTTCTGTAATAGCCCATGACATGCTGAAAATTTTTCAATTCATAAAGTAAGTTTTAAACCAAGTTTTTCAAGTCAACATATACGTAAACAGTGAGATAACAATGATTGATTGAATCTGAGCAGTCTACTTTTGGTTTACTGCTATTTTTTCAATTCTGTTTTTAGTCGCCTGTGATTCCAAGTTATTTGATAACTATTTACCCAACAATAATGAAAAAAAAATCACAAAGAATTAAGGGACACTTTTTTATGCAAATTTTTTGAATGAAATGAAGGTTTCACATTCACTCTGCGTGTGCTATAATGTTTTTGCAGTTTACTAACACCATCATCATTGTAGACAAGTCAAATTATTTTGTTATAGTTTTTAATAATAACTATAATAATCATAATTTATTTTTAATTTGACAACTATTAACTTTGTTAATTGATTTGCTAGAAACACCCGGCATTGTTTTTATTATTGCAAATATAAATTTATCTCATAATTCTAAATTTTTGTTTTTATGTCCCAAATGCAATTTTATTTAATTTTCAGCTAAAGAAAATCTTCCAAGAAACTGGTCTGTTATATTCGTAATTCCCATAATATATTTGGCATGAAAACACTTGAAGTTGTGAAAATATAAATAATTACGTGGAATTTGACAAAAAAATAAAATAGCAATTTCATAAACAGCTCTTTTATTAGTTTAGAAATCCAATAGATATGTGTCTGAAAATTTGATCCAATATCAATATTTGCAGATAACGCCATCTTGGTACGGTAACATCCTGCTGAACAGCGGTGACACTGTTTGGATTGAGCATTTACGGCTGCCTAGAGGGAGTGTCGAGGGTTTGTGCCACCTATTAAAAGATGAGCTAGCACCATCAGACCGCTCTGTCCGAGACCCAATACCACTGTTAAAGAGGTGAGTACAGATAGTTTCACCACATACTGTAAGTAGTCTGATACAACTAGACTCAAACAATCAGGCTTAATTTCCATTTTTCTTTTTTTAAAAAAAAACCATGTTCATTACGCTCCACTGTTTTTAACTTCCACAAAGTTAGTTTGTGGAATTTGTAGAATTGTAGAATCATTTGTAAAATCATGCGTATAATATAAGGTACCAGCAGAGCTGTCTTTTGAGCGCAAAGCCTAGAAACATGGCGATAAATCTATAATTTAAAACAAATCGATTTAAATCAAAAAAATTAACATTTGTTTGTTTTTGTTGAAAAAAAGTTTTAAGTTTTTCCAATTTGTACACAACCTTCTTAAACCCTAACATTAATTTTGTTTAAAAATGGCGTTCGTCCCTCGCAAACCACCAAGAGGAAAAGTCAACTCCCACGACAGAAATGTGTTCAATCACCTCCTTGCATTCTGTGCTTATAAATGATTCAGATGCAGAGGTGGCTGAATCTATTACTCTGCCATATAACTACCTGCTGCAAATTGACCTTCGAAGTACCATAAAGAAAAGGTTTACTTACTCGACAAAAATGTGTTTGGTCACCTCTTTGCATTCTGTGCTTATAAATGATTCAGATGCAGAGGTGGCCAAGTCTATTACTCTGCCATATAGCTACCTGCTGCAAATTGACCATCGAAGCAGCGCAGCAGTTGTGTTTTATATCCATACTAATTCGCTTCAGCTTGCTGCTGATTTTAGTTATATCATTATTCTGAATCAATCAATGCCAAACTGTAGCTTACTAAGGATCATCTAACTGTTATACGCCCTTAATGAGAAAAAGATTCTATTCCTAGCATTATTTCAAGTCTTTGAACTTCAGTGTCATTAATAAGCATTTATTTAATCCGTAATTGTTAATTTTCTGCTTATTGTACACACAAGATTGCTGGCATGTATTAGAAGTTTGTATTTATGATTTTATGGTGTGCATAGCTTTGTTCAAGCTAGCCAGCTGTTCAGAATATCGAGCCGTTTCAGCATTATTTGGTGTAAGCCCAGTCTCTGTTTACAGACACTTGCATCAATTCACTAGGGCCCTTTGTCGGTTTAAAGGACATTATATAAAGTGGTATAATCTACAGGAAGCTATTGAAATGGCAAATTTTATAGAATCTCACTACCAATACCCACAAGCAATTGGAGCTATTGATGGTACACATATTCCGATTAATCCACCTGCGGATGGAAAATCAGATTACATTTGTCGCAAAGGATACCCATCAATAGTGTTGCAAGGGGTTGTCGATGGACACTACAAGTTCAGAGATGTATCTGCAAACACACCAGGCTGTGCTAATGATTCTTCTGTCTTTACCAGATCACCACTTTCAGAACGCCTGCCAAACATTATGCCTTCAAATGACAAAATTATCAGTGGCGGAGTTGTGCCCTTACACCTTCTTGGTGACCCTGCTTATCCATTGTCACACTTGATCATGAAGGGATTCGTAGGTGCTTCACTAACAGCTGAAGAAGATAGCTTTAATGTCTATCAGTCAAGTGCCCGAATGTGTGTGGAGATTGCGTTTGGTAGGCTTAAGTCAAGGTGGAGGATCTTGCAAAAGCGCATTGACACAGACACTCATCGTGCGCCGATGATTATCACAGCCTGCTGCATTCTTCACAACCTGTGTGAGGAACTGCGACTGCCAGCACCAGAGACAAGCCAGGAGGATAACGTAAACGAACAAGCCTATCAACAACCTCCGCTACTTGCTACTAGGCTGGTACAGAACCCCGAGGGCATCATTATACGCCAGCGGATTATGAACTTTCTCAGCTCAACCCAACCTCTGAGAAAGTCATTCAGAACTGCATAAAACTGTTCATGAATGTTATCAACTCCAACCAGCATTCAAATCAAGTACTTATTAGTTAATGAAATGTTTGTTTAGTGTGCATTAATTTCATATGGGTATGGTATTATTTTCATGCATACTTTATTGTTGTTCAACAGATTAAAATATTTTGTTGTACATTGAGTAATTGTCTGCAAATCTTGCATAAGAACTAAATATTGGACTAAGTACTATACTTTATAAACTAATTACACAAAAATTACTTCATGAATTTGATGTAAGTTTGTTTGTAGAGATTGCTAATATAAATCATATCGTCACACATAAAAACTTGTGGACATTATTAATTATGTAAAAAATGAAAACAAACCAGTGCACTAAAACATAGCAGTAACCAGTTTTTACAAAAATAAACGTTTTTGCATGACTATTTTGAAAAAATTAAACGTAAGTTGTAAGTAAAAAGTCCTGAGTATGTTTGAGCAACAAAAAAGTGAGTACTGCATATGTGTCACATGAAACCAATAAACTGCGACTACACCTTTAGTCAATAACATCTGGGACTTTGAAAAGGGGTCGTTTCGGATTTGGAGGGGTCAAGTTGGAGTTTTCACTAAAATAAGTGTTAGCTTGCATGTTCGATGACACAGGTTTCCATGTACTCTCAGTTGGTCGAGCTTGCTGCGGTGATAGTTGGGAGACAAAGTGAGAAGGCAGCATTGGTTGACACTGGTGTTGTGGCGGAAAATGAGAAGTTGTAGTGGTTGGCGTATTTATCACACCACTGAAAGCTTGAACAGCTTGTGAGACCATGCCTGTAAAAGCAGTGGTCATGTTTTTTAAAAGATCACTTTGCTGCTTGTACATCAGCTCCATATACTGTACCATTTGCTCTGTCCGCTTTTTCTCCAGGTTACGCATCAAATGCTCTAGATCATTGCTGCTTGTACTAGGTCGTTTTCGAGAGGAAGGCAAGGCGCTGCTATGAGAAGTAGTTTTCTCACTGTTTACTGTGCTGTTTGTTGAGCTGCTGCTGGCCCCAGACTGTGAACTAGATGGTCTATCAGCTTCCTCTATATTTTCTTCTCTATAAACAGTGCAAAATATGAATATCCACACTGTTATAAATCAACTAGATGTATATTTGCCTGCTGACCAAACAACTGCAATAGCAATATTCAAAATTAATACGATGCACAATGTACCTGTTTTCTTCATTCTCGATGGCTGCCAACTCCTCTGAGATGTCATTAAAAATTGGTCGATGACCCATCACTTCATCCATCTTGTCATAGAACTTCCAGTCTGATGGCGGATTACCTGTAAAAAACCACAGAAAATTCAGAACTGACAGATTCGCGTTTGTATAATTGCAACAGGTTTAAGTAGCTTTGACTGACAAAATTGTGGTCGATGCTGCTCAATAAGTAAATACAAGACAAATAATGCGAATGGCTCAACTGTAGTAAAAAGCTACACAAAAACTTTTTGCATCAATTTCTTTTCTGAATGCGTTTAAAGATTGTCAAGCAAAGTTTCTGTAAGAGTTAAAAGAGAAAAGGTTAATGAGGGGAGCGCCTATGTGTAGATGGTAATATATAAATACACATCAATCTATAAAGATTGCTATGAATGTGACTTCCCACAAAAAAATGGAAGTAATTTATTTATTAGTGACTGGATTACCAATAGTTCACCTTCACACAGCACCAAAAAACACCCTTCAAATTGGCTGCCACCAATATTTACTTGTTAGTGGAGTCGTTATTAACATCTGTGTAATAGTTTCACCTATTTATCAAATTATAGTCTATCGTTAAATTATTATTTCATTATTATTGAATGATGTTATTACTTGATTTTTATTTTATCCGCAAGTAAATAAATGCTGTTGTTCTGTGTTTTCCGACTGATTACTCTTGTAAGTTATTGTCAAAATACTAGAGAATCAAAGAAAATAAGTAAACAAAAATTTAAAAAAACATTATAAGATTTCACTTTTTGTTACTAAGTAATCAGGTTTGAAATTGGACGAGCTCTTTTCGTAAAAATGACAAATAATTGCTCCGAGCGATCTTGTGGATTATAAAAAAGAGGCAGGTGAAACTACAGAAATAGTGACCATAGGAGAAGATGACCATAAGAAAAGGCTACCACAAGAGTAAGCAACCTTGGGAAGAGATGATGGTGAGAAGGGGCATGAAGCAGCCATGAAAGGATGCTAACATGAGAAGAAGCTATCAAAAGTGGAGGCAACCACGAGACAAAGCTACCACAAGAAGAGAAGAGTCTATACAGGGTGGATATGATCATGGTATAATGGTCTGGGGAGAAGGGTAAAAATTATGTCTGGCTATAACCATTTATTGTTGTTTACAACGAGTTATTCAGCTGGTTAACAATATATATATATATAAATAAAAAACATTCACCTGTGCTGTAGTGATGATGATTATTAAAACTTTACTGCTGCTGTTTCTTCTATTAATTAGCATCTTTCCTAGCAATAAATTTAATTATTATTGCTATTACACACAATAGAAAAAAAATAACAACAACAGTCATAGTAATTGATTTTGTAATCTAATATATAAATGTAAGTAGGTTTTTGCGGTGTTAGCTTAAAACTCCGGCACTACTGAATCAATCTAAATAAAAATACATATTCAGAGTCGTCATTACATTCTCTAGGTTATAACACTCTTGAATTTTCATTTTGCTGGAGGATCGCAGCAATATTTCCGATAGAAATTTCACTCTCATCAGTTATGCCAAGTTATATCCGGCCATTTTTTTCTGCCTTTCATGACACTTTGATTATATTCCGACATGCTACAGCCTTTTGATTGGTCAGCCGTGCTACAGCGAATCGAGTATTGATATCTGTGCGCCATAAAGAATTGTTTTGCTAGCTTTCTTCGGTGTTATACTTGCTTCTCCACCAACTCACCTATCAACTGTATTTGCCTTTCACATTCCCACATTATCTCATTGCTTATGCCAGCCTGATATTGTTGTTTAGCAATTTTCTTCAAGCCCGTGGCTATATTATTAAAATGATTAATATAATGATAATAATAATAATAATAATAATAATAATAATAATAATAATAATAATAATAATAATAATAATAATAATAATAATAATAATAATAATAATAATAGTAATAGTAATAGTAATAGTAATAGTAATAGTAATAGTAATAGTAATAGCAATAGCAATAGCAATAGCAATAGCAATAGCAATAGCAATAGCAATAGCAATAGCAATAACAATAATAATATGTAACAACAATAAATAATTGTTAGTTTTAATAATAATCAAAATAACAATTAATAAACACTATCTCCTCCTGCTTTGTTATTTTTATGCTTGAGTAATTGTTGTTATTTTTATTGTTATCAGTAGTATTATTTTTTTTCATTATTTCTATTATTATTTGTATTTTTTTATGGTTATTTTTGTTGTTGTTTTCATTCCTTTTATTATTTATTATTATTGTTACCACTGTTCCCACGGTTACCGTTGTTACCAGTGTGACCATTGTGACTATATAGAGTAAGAATAAAAGTAACAATAATAATAAAAGTAGTTCTTATTTATTTCGTAAAATTTAAAATAACAAAAATATTAATTATTAGTCATTGATTATTATTAATGTTCTTATTATTACTGTTATTACTGTTATTACTATTTTTATTAATATTATTTCTATCATTGTTGTATAAAAATAGTTGTTTTTTTTTGTTTAAAATTTACTTTTAGTTAATAACACTGTGGTTGAATACTGCTCATTAATATTAGTACTGCTACATACTCTCATCTCTTCCATATCATTATATTCCTCAATTGAAGCACAAACAACTTTGATACAAATAAATATCATAAGCATTGAAACTTATGAACAAAAACCATAATCACAGTGTAACATAACAATAATAACAACCATGAATGAGCAATAATGGTAATGCATACAAAATAATGATATACGCCGCAATAAAAATAAAAGTAATCAAAAGGCACCCAATGTATCAGAGTTGTTCTCAATTTCTCTGGCTTTTTCAGCAGTAGTACTTTGTCTTATTTGTTTCTTTTTTGCTTTTTAAAGTTGTTTTCCCATGAAAAAATACTTAATAATTATGAGTAGGTCTACAACAGCAGCGCAAAGCGAGTCTAGGTTTAAAGACTTGCAATAATTTTGACTAAAGGTTTTTAATTAACTTTCATTATTATTACTACTCCTGCATTTAATAATGATTAATCGACCTATCTCTCCACAACATTGGTAATAATCATCATAGTTGAAATATCGATGGTAGACAGTTGATAAAAGATACAAAATATTATACAAAATTATACAAAAATCGCATAAAAAGAGTGACAAAAATAGTCATTTGAGAAACTTAATCAGTAGTTTGTGCAAAATTTTTACGCAAATTGTTTATTTTAATGACATTTGACTTTACCTGCTGCTCAGCATGCCATGAAAAAGAACTGGCTCAGGTATTCCAAACAACTTTTCTCCAGCTCCACAAGGTTTACGTAAATTCAGGGAAGATAAAAATGTTTGTGAGTTTTTGTTACAATTGCGTTGTGATTTCCACACTGTGAAGAGTGCATGTTTAGCTGATTTACTTACACAGTTGATGCAGCAATCTAAAATACGTTTTCGAAATATTGACCAATGGGTTGCACAGTCACTAAGCATTTTGATAGAGAAATTTAAAATACAAATACTTCAATATCCACCGGATTCTTTGAGTTGGTGTTTCACTAAATCCAAAACTACAGCAAAGCCTTGAGTTGACTTTTTGAAAATATAATCCATGCTTTTTGACGATCTCCTTTGGTTGTTAAAATAAACTTAAAATAATGCTTTTTACCCCCTTCAATATCTAGACTCGAGCTATTACGAAAGAGTTGCACGCTCAACTCTTCAAAAAAGAGTTAACGTTTCTTGCAAGTTGTTGTTATGGGTGACGATGTGCAATAGGGAGAGCAATGTGTTGCATGGAACAACTGTTACACTTCTGCAGATGTTGTGTAATTATGTTCAAAGCTTCAATTATGTTATGAAGCAAGAGGAAGTTGGCACACCCATGCGGCTATAAATTTATAATTAGTGCAGACAAAAATTTTCCAAGAACTGTTAGATGCTCTGACATCACATTTCGTAAAATATATAACTAGTTACATAATGATTGAAACATGTAGAAAAATTGAGCATCCTCAAGCCAACTGGCAAGTCAAAAATGGAGAAAAACTCCATAACACTAGCCCCTCTTGATCTCCCTAACATCGTTTTCGCACTTTTTATGTTATCTCCACGAGCAACGCCGGGTATTTCTGCTAGTAATAATAATAATAAAGTAAATAATAATAATAATAATAATAATTGACTAACATATATATAGATACAATAATATATTTATTATATATA
>CALYOO010000103.1:0-97863 GCA_945261195.1 Cryptosula pallasiana
GCCCAAGAGTAGTAATATATGAGCAGATCTCCCTACCAAGTGTTTTTTTGAGGATTACACCTTGGGGTTTAGGCAATGGGTTACGACGTTGAATGAATTCGCCGAGTTTATATTGTATTTCATTTGAGGGGTATTTGAGTGGCATTTGAGTGGTATTTAAGTGGCATTTGAGTTTTGATTATTTTTTTACTTAATTTGAACTCATATGGCAGTTAGATTTTGAATATATGGCATTCAAGTTTTGATAATTTTTTTACATAATTATATACATAATTCTAACTCATAGGGTATATAGATTTTGAATGTATGACATTTAAGTTTTGATAAATTTTTTAATTCCTACTCATATGATATCTTGAGAGAGAGGAGAAAGGGAAGCATTAGTTATCTTTAGAGAGAGGAGAGAGAGAGGAGAGAGGAGCTACATCTACACTGAATAAATCCGATGATTAAAAATAAAACAATATGTGAATATATACATTTATTGTATAATAAGTAGGGATACATAAAGAGAACATATTAAATATTGTGAGCTTGAAATAGTTCCAATATCATTTCAAATGAAATAGTGGATGATGAGAGATTTTCATCCATTTGTATGTATCTATTGTTGTACTGATGTTATAACTTAGGAAGGAAGACTTCTGTTCTATGTACTTTTGATTCCATAATGAACTAAAATAAAAAGTTATGTATTAGTATAGGATGATTAAACAAAAATGTAAAATAATTACATGAATTTGAATTATAGTTCTTTTTACATTGGTTAGTTAACATTATATAGTAAAGGGAAGTAACTCACCAAGTTATATTGTTCGGTTTGTTTTTTCTTGAGCATAATTTTCATCAAGTGTTTTTGATTCTCTCTCTTCTATCTAAAGCAAAACAAAAAAACAATTACTTTATAAATAAATTCTATCTAATTGGAAGTATTACTTATATCAGTTAGTTTACATTAAATAAAAAACACTCACTAGGTTGTGTTGTCTGACTTGCTTTTCTTGAATATAGTTTTCACCAGGGGGTGTTGGTTCTCTCAAAGATGTAGAAGATGTGTTTCCCGCTTCCATTGAAAGCACTAAGACCTTGTTCTCAACAACCTCATCTGTAGTAAAGTACTTCATCTGGTTGGAATCATCAAGTTTGTTGGATAGGTTTTGAGCCGTTTCTATCGCTTGTAATGCTGTGAATGTGATTATATCATGTCGATGATAACCAAATCTACTAACTTCACGATTTCTTACAAGTATGACTCCTGTTCCAATTCGTTTGACATCGCTAGCATGTTTTTCAGGTATATATAGAACTCCCATCATCAAACCATCGTATTGCAAACATCTGTAGTTTACCAGTAGCGCATCCATCACCACTTCTCCGTTAGGTAATGTTAACTGAGTTGATATTTGAGGAGATTCAAAACTGATTACACTTCCAACAGCAAATTGAGAGAGTGTTGCGATACGAACCATACTGATCAACTGACTAGGTGTTTTTTTTTTTATTAATCTACTTAGCTGTTTAGCTTCCTCAAGGGAAATATTGGATGGAAAGTTGATAGGGTGAAAGATTGGATGCTTGCCTGAATCGAATCCCATAAAAACCACCAGTTTTGGAACATCCGGTTGTGTTGGAGCTAATTTGTTATAATCCTCATTTCTCACCATGGATCTCACTTGTCGCCTGTTGCCAAATGTTTCGACATTGTAGCGGATAATGCATAAGTTTTTATATACATCCTCAGCTGGTCTTTCGATGGAGATTATCTCGAGAAGTGATGGTGTTTGATTTAAGTGAAGTGGTTGAAACCTTCCAATCATTACTCTGTCATTGGTATCACAAGAATTGAGCAAACTCGCAGCATTTTTTGACAAGCAGGAAAGATGAGAAAGAGATGGTGCTTTCAAAGTCCAAGCATAGTCAATCGTTTTATTTCTATCCGAATCCCATGGCTTTGGTCGAACTGTTTTCAGTTTCCTTTTTATTATATGTGAATCAGGAGGGATATTTTCTTTATCATCAGAGTATGGTTCGAATGTTGAGAGAAATGAGGTATTACGGTCTTCATTCATATTCAGAGCGTTCAGTGAAAAGTTGGAACTGAAAAGAGAGTAAAAAAATATGTAACAGATGGTTGGAATTTTGAAAAATATTTGAAAAGAATAAACTAACTAGATATTTATAAAATAAACACATAATCAAAACCAAAAATAATTTTTCTGATGCGTTATGGTGAAACTATTTGATCTTTTATTAATATGTTGGAACTGAAAAGAGAGTAAAAAATATGTAACAGATGGTTGGAATTTGAAAAATATTTGAAAAGAATAAACTAACTAGATATTTATAAAATAAACACATGATCAAAACCAAAATAATTTTTCTGATGCATTATGGTGAAACTATTTGATCTTTTATTAATAAGAACAAAATATTAAAACATAAAATTAACTTTCTGAAGTATTATAGCAAATCTAGTTGAAGTTTTCTATCAATATATGTTAAAGAATTATTTAGTGATTCTCACCTTATTGACTGAAAGTCTTTCTATAGTTTCAAGTAAATGTAGTAGTTGGTGTGTAGATGTTGCTTCCTTGCTAGCTATTGTAGAACTGGATGCTTTCTGTGTGAAAACACTGGTTCTTAAATAGCTAAAGCTGTACTAATTAACCCTATGAAACCTTCTTTATAATATATCTATGACTAAGCAGTTTTTTCACGCGATATTCCCGCGAAAGCTTTGGTTTTTATTCGCGTGAAAATTATTTTTTTTACTCCCGCGAAAGCAACGGTTTTATCCCTATTGAAATAATTGTTTTATTCCCGCGAAAGCATTGGTTTCTATCCGCGTGGAAATAAAATGTTCATTCCCGCAAAAGCAACGGTTTCTATTCGCGTGAAAATAAACTATTTATTCCCGCGAAAACATTGGTTTGTATTCGCGTGAAAATAAAATATTTATTCCCGCGAAAGCAACGGTTTCCATTCGCGTGAAAATGAAGTATTGATTCCCGCGAAAGCTTTGGTTTGTATTCGCGGGAAAATAAAATTTCTATTCCCGCGAAAGCAACGGTTTCCATTCGTGTGAAAATAAATTATTTATTCCTGCGAAAACATTGGTTTGTATTCGCGTGAAAATAAAATATTTATTCCCGCGAAAGCAACGGTTTCCATTCGCGTGAAAATAAAGTATTGATTCCCGCGAAAGCTTTGGTTTGTATTCGCGTGAAAATAAAATATTTATTCCCGCGAAAGCAAGGTTTCCATTCGCGTGAAAATAAAGTATTGATTCCCGCAAAAGCTTTGGTTTGTATTCGCGGGAAAATAAAATTTCTATTCCCGCGAAAGCAACGGTTTCCATCCGTGTGAAAATAAATGATTTATTCCCGCAAAAACATTGGTTTGTATTCGCATGAAAATAAAATAGTTATTCCCGCGAAAGCAACGGTTTCCATTCGCGTGAAACTAAAGTATTTATTCCCGCGAAAGCATTGCTTTGTATTCGCATGAAAATAAAATTTTTATTCCCGCGAAAGCAACGCTTTCCATTCGCGTGAAAATAAATTATCTATTCCCGCGAAAACATTGGTTTGTATTCGCGTGAAAATAAAATATTTATTCCCGCGAAAGCAACGGTTTCCATTCGCGTGAAAATAAAATATTGATTCCCGCGAAAGCATTGGTTTGTATTCGCGGGAAAATAAAATTTCTATTCCCGCGAAAGCAACGGTTTCCATTCGTGTGAAAATAAATTATCTATTCCCGCGAAAACATTGGTTTGTATTCGCGTGAAAATAAAATAGTTATTCCCGCGAAAGCAATGGTTTCCATTCGCGTGAAAATAAAGTGTTTATTCCTGTGAAAGCATTGCTTTGTATTCGCGTGAAAATAAAATTTGTATTCCCGCGAAAGCAACGGTTTCCATTCGTGTGAAAATAAATTATTTATTCCCGCGAAAACATTGGTTTGTATTCGCGTGAAAATAATTTTGTTATTCCCGCGAAAGCAACGGTTTCCATTCATGTGAAAATAATGCTGATTCATAGCAGTGCAACTTAAGCTATATAAGAAGCACTGTTTTCATACAGAAAGCATTCACTTCATCGTTAGTAACTGAAGGAAGAAGATCTACTACATCATCATCTACTACAGCCCTCCTTCTTCATCATTTGAGTTACATAGGAAACAGCTGAAGTTCAAACAACTATGTATATAATTCATCTAATTCAAAGAAAAACAAGTCTTCATTTGTGATGTAAGTATTTATATTTCGTTTTAATTGTAATCAATTTAAGCGTGAAGACATTTTCTGAACAAAAAGCAAGATTATTCACTATTTAAGATATCAAAAAATGCTGTATGTAAGTTTTAATTATGTTTATTCTTATTATTTCAGGGCTTCAAAATGAAAAAAGTACTCCTTCTTCATCCGAATTTTATAGAAAGCAGCTCTCAAGTTCAAACTACTAGGAATATCATTCATTTTAAATCAAAAGAAAGACAAGTCTTCATTTCTGATGTAAGCATTTACATTCTATTACAATAGTAATCAATTCAAGTATATTGAAAAAAAATTGAAACCTTAGTCTTTTTTTTATTTTTTGCTATAAAGCATTATCATTTTTTTTTTTAGAATAACAACGAACTAGATCAAAAGGAAAGAACTTTCCAACAAAACTTCAACTTGAGTAATAACTGAAGCTACTACTTGTATTATATATAAATAATGTGTCGAGTAACAAACAACAGATATGTAGCAAACACTATTTATAATGAAAAAAAAGAAATGCGAAAAACTCGGAATTGCTTTGAAAATACTAAAGACTGCACCGAATGGATAGATGATAGTTTACTCGTTACTTCGTCGTTGTTTTTACAACGAAATTTTCCTGATACCACTGCAATCACTTATGTCGTCGCAACTTATCCGGATAATCACTGTAGTCTTTTGTCATTAAAATTACAAAAAACTATTGCGCAACTTTCCCCAGCGGACTTTTTCAAGTTCATTTGCAATGAACTCTCTTTTTATGAAAGAGAGCTTTTAATGCTTGATGAAAGTTATCGAAGAAAATCATTTCTTACAAATTGGAGACGAGTAGGTAAACATTGTGGTGAAAACATGGCTGCAGCTGGTTTCTATAACCTTGAAAAAGACAACGCTGTTCGATGTGTTTTTTGCCAAGGGGTATTACTAAACTGGAAGGATGAAGATGAACATCCGATGAAAGAACACGCTAAAAGTTTTCCGTTTTGTCGATTTGTTAGAGGATTTAACACTCACAATCGTCTGTATAGACCTAGGAAACTACTTGCAGATGAAATGAAAAAAATCTCAATTGTCAAAAGTTATACGATGGAAGAACAAAAGACCAGAAGAGGAGATTTAACTGCAGAAGTATTACCTCTAGGTATATCAATTGATCGTGCTGATACACCACGTTTTGCTACTGAAACATCTAGAGAAGACAGTTTCAAACAATGGAAGGGTAAAGTCTCCATGAAACTCCTTTCCAATGCAGGTTTCTACTATACTAAGTTCGGAGATAGTGTAAAATGCTTCTTTTGCTCAGGTGAACTTAAAGAATGGGAAGAGAGTGATCTACCGTGGGAGGAACACTGTCGATGGTTCCCAGACTGTTATTTTTTACTCGGGAGTAAAGGTGAAGAGTATGTTGAGGATGTTTACATGCGAACGGAAAAAGGCAAAAGGTGTAAGCGACGGGTTGAAAAATATCGAGAAAAAGTAAAACAAATAACGCACAACAATGACAACGAAGAAATGAAACTTATTTGCAAAAAACTAGGATACAGTCGAAACGATATCGAACAAGTTTTAGTGTTAAATGGAAAACCTTTTGAGCGAATAGGTTTTATGATTGAAGCCTTACATATTTTTGAAAATGATTTTACAACTGTTGAGAATTCGTCAACACCGTTAAAAAATGATGCTAAATCAATTGATTCGTTAAAAAAAGATAAAGATCAGACTAAGCAAAGCAAACTCGCTCAATGTGTGTCTGAGACGCATGAAAAAAAAGTAATTGCAAATCATATCTCTCTTCCATGTGGTCATCTCATTTACTGTAGTGAGTGTAAGGAAAAAGTACTTACTGAATGCTCATCAGAAGTAAAACCTTGCCCAATCGATGGTTGTCAGGTTGAAATTAAAGCATTTATGAAGATCTACATGAGCTAGCATAACAATTAACCTCAAAAAAAAGAAAAAGTAATGAATGATTAAATAGGTGTTTCAATTTGAAAACGTATCATTCGCGTTTTGTAATTTAACGGAATAACAACAAATATGTTACGTGTTGAAGACTTTGCTCACCAAGAAGCTTCCGATGCTATAGGACCTAAGACTTTTTTGGCTGAGGTTTCTGATGAAATGTTGAGGATTTATTTTACGGAGGAATGTGTATACTGTGTACTAGGAGGAAGTTTTTACAAGCAAGCAACCAATCTATCGCTACTAAACTGTTACTGTTCACACGTTGATGACGAATGTATCACTTGTAAAAGATATGCTGAAATGGTTGAAGGTGCTACACCTACCAAAAAAGAATTGGGTGATGCTATCGACTGGATTGATAGAAGACAAGTTTTGAAAAATGCTAAAATGGGTTTTTTGGTGCATGATGAATGGATTAATGCTTTTTTGGATCTTTCCACTGATGATTTGAAGTCTCCCTTTTTGTTAACAAATTTGAGAGCACGATTAAATCCCTACCTATTACCTACTAGTCAGAGCAAACTGGCTTATCAACGACTAAAGGATAAATTACTTGCGATAGCGGAAGGATATCCATACGCTCACACTCTTGATGAAAAAGAAGACTCAGTCAACCCGATAATAACTATTGATTCGACAAATATATCTGAAGACTCATAAAAGAACTGCTACAAAAAAAGTTGCTTCATTTATCTCTGAACTACAGCAGAAACATGAGTGGAAAAACTCAAGGATTCAAGTCAATTGGTACATTGGCTGATTTTGTTCCTAAGTTCATAAGGACTCATTTTGAACACATTCCTTTAGAGCGTTCGAATCCTCTTTTTGTTCAACTCATCACCGAAGAAGTATTTTATTTTGTGTTAGGATTCAATCTAGTTCGTAAATCAATACAAAGCATGCTTTTGAGCTGTAATTGTATTTCAAGAGCAAATCTTCTCGAATGCTTAAACTGTTCTAGGAGCTTTGATCCAAAAGTATGCTGTCCGCAAGCCAAGTTGATAGATTTTGAAGATCTCAAAAGAGCGATCGAACTGATTGATATAAAGCAATGTTTGAAAGATGCTGAACTGGGTGATTTGATAGATATTTCGATTTTAAGAGGTTTGACTTCATTTCGCTGGACAGAAACACATGTTCTTTTGTCTCAATCTCGATTGGAACCATACTTACATTTTGGTAACCACTTTGATGAGATTGTTTCACATCTTCAAAATCGGTTGAGAGAGCTGAACAAGCCGCTAGCCACTTACGTATAAATAGAAAAAACATCAAGAAAGAAAGTATTCAACTTTCAACACTGAAAGCGAAAACATTTTAAAAAATGAGCTGCGTATTTATCTTGCTACTGGCACTAACATTTCCCAATGTTAGTGGAGTATTCTATACCAACGAAATTGATGAATGTATAGCCGGAGCTATGGATAAAAATGATGTCTTGGTTTTTTCACCTTTCGAAAGGACTATACGATATAAAGATGAAAATGGAAAAAACTGTGTGCGACTCTACCCTCCTGACTTATTATATTGTGGTTTTTTCATCCCTCAAAGCGCTTCTTGGATCTGCAAGGACACAACTTCTACAGATTCTGTGCCTTGTGATACTACAACAAAATACGTTTTGAATCAAGCGGAATGTGAAATGGGTATTACAAATAATACGGAAGGACTTACTCAAAATACAAAAGTATATCGAAATGGGGGTTTATGTGCATTTCAATACAACAGCAGACGTGTGATCTGTCCAATAAGAAGACAGTTTGAGACATTCAAATTTGCATGCATGCAATGCGCTCATTCCGATCATTCGATCAACAAGGAGCCTACAGATACCCTGACCTGCAATACACCAACAAAATACACTCTGAATCAGGAGGAATGTGCAATAGGGGTTAAAAATAATACGGAAGGTCTTACTCAAAATACAAAACTATTTTGGAATGATGAATTATGTGTATTTGAATACAACACCTCACGTTTGATTTGTCCACCAACAGAAGAGTTTGAGACAACCAACTTTGCATGTGTGGAATGCAATCGTTTGACCAACGAGGAGCCAAAAATAGCTACTATCATCACTAACATCAATGGTATTGAAGGTGTAAATTTGTCATTTTCGAGTTTTGAAAGTTTGAAGTCTGTTCAAAACAAGATTATCATCAGTATCACATGTCAAGGAGATACCAAAGACAAATGCAATCCCAAGGTTATATATATAGAGCTTTAGTTGAAGCATATTAACCAAAGACCACCGAAATGCAAGACAGTTAACTCTAGATGATGAAAGCATAAACTAGGTTAAAAGTCTCTCTCTCTGAATAAAAAAATGAGATATCGCATCTATCTCCTATTATTCCCAATCCTAAGCGGTTATTGTCTTGTAACAGAGATTAAACCATTCACTTTATCTCATAGAGCGTCTGGATGTTTTCGGGGAATTCTTAATATGGAAGCGGTTGATTCAGTAACTCGTATTTTAAGAAAAAACTTAAAATATCGTATACAAACACTCACATGTTTCATGGAACCTACTCTCCGACGTAGAAGCTGTGACACTTATGATATGTGGCCTCAACACTACTTTGTTTGCAAAACTGATGAAGCTTTAAATTACATCCGTTTATATGATGAGGGATTACTACCTACGATTCGAAGAATAACTTCAATAATCACCATAACTCCGCAGACAACGACAACAAAAACTACAAACAAGCCAGTAGTTCCAGCTTTATCACCATCAATTCCATCTCTTCCACAAGCTCTGGGTTTAGTCGATTTAATTTTGGAACAGCCAAGCCCTACAAACTCTACTATATACAATTCTGAAGAAATCGAAACTACTACTGATTGTGTGTGTGATAGATACATCATATGCGAAAACAATTCAGTATCAATTACAAATTCAACACCGTCGATTTATAGAGTTTTTATTTATAATGATTTGGAGGGTTTTTCAAAACTTTCTCTGTCTATATCGGAAAATAGTAAACTTAAGCTTGAAGAAAATCTTCTCATCATCATTGAACCTGAATGTGATGATATTTCTTGTAAAGTCATCAAATACTTTACAAATTAAAAAGTTTTTATAGACTTTAACTCTATATATTCAACTTATTACACTCTATTATGATATCTATTTTATTACATTCTCCTTTTTTGTAAATTTGTACAATTAGATGAACTTTAACCATTTAGAGAATGATTTCTTTTTGCAAAAAATTAATGAAAATTGAATGAAATGAAAAAATATTTCACCAAATACCTCTTTTTTGTCAAAGAAAGGTGTAGAATAAAGAGCTCACTCAAAAATTGATTTCAATACAATGGACTACTGAATTATTATATCATTTTCAATCAGATATATGTAGATACATACAAACGGATGAAAATCTCTCATCATCCACTTTTTCATTTGAAATGATATTGGAACTATTTCAAGCTCACAATATTTAACATGTTCTCTTTATGTATCCCTACTTATTATACAATAAATGTATATATTCACATATTGTTTCATTTTTAATCATTGGATTTATTCAGTGTAGATGTATCTGTAGAATTATCAAAACTTAAATGTCATACATTCAAAATCTATATGCCATATAAGTTCAAAATAAGTAAAAAAATAATCAAAAACTCAAATGCCACTTAAATGCCACTCAAATGCCACTCAAATGCCCCTCAAATGAAATACAATAAAATACGATATAAACTCGGCGAATTCATTCAACGTCGTAACCCATTGCCTAAACCCCAAGGTGTAATCCTCAAAAAAACACTTGGTAGGGAGATCTGCTCATATATTACTACTCCCAAGCCTTCTGAAAATAAAATTTCTCACAAACATGCTGGGCTTGAAATCATAATATTAGTAGTTTCTGTTTTACTTGTTTCTGCAATCTCTAATGTAAGTTGATTTAGCTCTTTGCCAAAATCAATTTTATTTATTAGAAGACAGCCACGATTCTTTTTTTGCTTTTGATTGGGCCAGACAAAACCCTCTACTCATATCCTATGCTGTACCCTACCATCAAAACCCCTACCTCTAGTCGAAACCCTCTACCTGTTGGTGAAACCCTCTACTAAAAGTGTATTTTAAAGTTTTAATTATGTTATAAACTAAAGCATTATTAGAGCTAGTAAAATTATTTTGAAATCAAATAATATCAACATATTCAAATGATCATATTTTACAGTTGATGGCGAAAAAAAATATCAGCATTGAATTTTCTGCATGGTCAGTTAAAATCAACAAAAAAAATATTTTTTTTAAAATTTAATGGCAAGTTTTTCGACTAAATAAATATTGCACATAATAGAATGTAAATAAATAATATCTTTAAAAAAAAATACAAACCTATTTAAGATTATTTCCAGTATTTTGGTTATGACCATCCAGCACTCTTTGTCGCCAAAAAAGACAACTCCTTTAAAGGTATGGAGTTTTGACTGGAGGTAGAGAGTTTCGACGGTAGGTACGGCGTAGGGTATGTATAGAGTATTTCGTTTAGACCCTTTTGATCTGGCCACGAGTAGAATATATTGACTGACTTAATTGATGGTTGCAGGTAAATATATAACCTACACCAGGTGTTGATTGTATGCTGGATGCATGAGTATTGTACATAGTTGGTCGCACTCTTTTTATTCATTATCCTTATAGCGTTCATTTGTGTTTGTAGATGTTACCACATTCTAGAGTGGACCTTTAATATATAGAACATTAAAACAGTTACTCTCACATCAACAGTCTATTAGCACATACCATAACAATAACAATACCACCACATAAACATGGTGCCCCGAGTGAGTCTTTGAAGGAACAGCTGTGCTTGATGACTGTTTAAGGAGACAGAGCTATCGGAACAACAATCAGCTACGGAGGTCTGTGGTTCATCTTTCCCATTGCCAGATGCATCTGGTGACGAAGAGGATAGAGACGAAGGAGATAGACAGACGTCAGCAAATACAAATCAGAACGAGATGAGTGTTGACTTTCTTGCTCCCAAACCCATTCAAGATGGTGCTGACTTATCGGACCAATGGACAAGGTTCAAGGAAGAATTTGAGCTATTCCTCACAGCAGCTGAGAAATCGGATTCTGATGACAAGGTCAAGGTAGCCATCATGTTGCGTTGCATTGGTCCGAGGGGGAACGACATCTTCAAATCCTTTACTTTCACGGGTGGCAAATCCAGGGACGTGTACGCTGATGTTGTTGCAAAATTTGAGGCCTTCTGCAATCGTGGAACCAATAAGGTAGTCAAGAGGCACCAATTACTCTCTACGAAGCAGAGCTCCATGACCATAGATGAATATGTTACCACACTCCACAACATTGCTCGAGAATGTCAATTACAGGCTATGTACGACGATTTCATGCTACAGGCACTCCTTCTTGGTATCAACGACGATCACCTGAAAGAGAAATTGTTTGGTGATGCTGCTGGTGAGACTGGTTTAAGCTTAGAAGATGCCATTAAGAAGTGTCGCATCTCAGAAAATTCCAAAAACGACATGGCGGCAATACAGGCTGAAGAGTCTGTGAAGTTAGTCTCATTCAGGAAGAAACGCAGCAATCAACCACGAGCACAGCGAGAGGAAGATACTTCAGCGTTAGGAAGGTCCACTCAATCTAGAAAGCCATCAAAGGGATCTTGTGGGAACTGTGGACAATCTCACCCGCCTCGCAGATGCCCAGCATATGGCCAACAGTGCCACGCCTGCAAGAAATACAACCACTGGAAGGACTTTTGCAAGTCAAAGAGGCAGGTTAACATAGTGGCTGAGGACAGTGACGGATCAGAAGATTCACTATTGTGTATTCAAGTAGTGAGAAGAAATAAAAAGCTCTTGACCACTATAAAATCCCAAGCCGGTGACAGCCACAAGGAAGTCCAATACCAACTAGATACTGGTGCATCCTGCAACATTCTAAACTACAAAGATTATGCTGATTTGGGAAAGCCTACACTAGACAACAATAGATCTAAACTCAGACAATTTGATGGCTCAATAACAACAGCCTTAGGGGGCTGTGACATAGAGATTGCCGGAGATAAGCTGTACTTCTTAGTACACAAAACTCGAAACAACAGTCTGCTGTCTGGAGATGCATCCATACAGCTTGGACTAATCTCAATCAAAGAAGAGTGGGTCAATTTGGTGAGTGATGCCAACCTTGATGATATTCTGGAGAGCTACCCAGAAGTATTCGAAGGTATTGGATGCCTACCGGGCGAATATCATATTGAAGTTGATAATGATGCGATACCGAGGCAAAGTCATAATAGAAAAACGCCACTCTCAATGGTTGCTGATCTCAAGGAAAAACTGGAATCATACGCCGAGAAAGGCATCCTTAGTCCTGTCGATTATCCAACTGAATGGATAAACAACCACGTAGCAGTGAGAAAACCAAATGGTACACTCAGAGTCTGCTTGGACCCAACTAACCTGAACAAAGTTATCCAGAGGAATCATTTCCCAATGCCCACTTTGGATGATGTGCTAAGCGAACTGGATGGAGCTAAAGTGTTCTCTTTGTGTGATGCAAAGGACGGCTTTCTACAGATTAAACTAAATGAAAAGTCGAGTGACCTAACCACATTCTGGACCCCATTCGGGAAGTACAAATGGCGGAGAATGCCATTTGGTCTGTCATCAAGTCCTGAGGAATTTCAGAGAAGACTATCTGATGCATTGAGCGGTCTGGAAGGAGTAACTGTCGTGGCAGATGACATTCTCATCTATGGCAAAGGCACCAGCCATGCTGAAGCAGTAAAGGATCACAACAAAAAACTTGAAAAATTGTTGACCAGAGCACGCCGTGTAAACCTCAAACTGAACAAGGAGAAGTGCAAGTTTCTACTCGAAGAGCTACCATATATTGGTCATCTTATTACTAAGGATGGAGTCAAGCCAGATCCTGGTAAAATCCAAGCTATAACAGAGATGAAACCGCCTGTGGACAGCTAAGGAATCCAGAGGTTTCTTGGTCACATTAATTATCTCGCCAAATTTATACCCCACTGCTCAGCAGAATGTGAACCACTGCGGAGGCTGATTGGCACCAACAAGGAGGACTTTGTTTGAGGACAAGACCAAAAGAGAGCTTTTGATGAAATTAAAAGGCTTATCACCAAAACGTCTTCACTCAAATACTTCAATGTCAACCAACCAGTGGTTGTACAAACGGACGCAAGCTCAGAAGGACTTGGAGCAGTTCTGTTGCAGGACGGACAACCAGTTAGCTATGGATCCAGAAGTTTGACAGACAGTGAGAAGAAATACGCCCCTATTGAGTTGGAACTTCTGGCAATAGTTTATGGAATGCAGAAGTACGACCAATATGTATTTGGAAACCCAGATGTAACGGTACACACTGATCACCGCCCTTTAGAGCCGATATTTCAGAAACCTCTAAACAAAGCACCTAAACGTCTGCAATCTATGTTGTTGGCCCTACAGAGATACCCGATGAAGGTATACTACAGACCGGGTACTGAACAAGTTACCGCGGATATGCTTTCCAGAGCTCCGGTGGGTAACCCACACACTTGTATCTCAGAAGAGCAGATATTCACTGTGAACCAGTTGAAATCCTTTATGTCAGACCTGACCACCACTAGCCTTAAACAAGACCTCCCTGTGTCAGAGGCTACTTATAAAATGATCCAACAGCACACCAGTGAAGATCCCATCATGATAAAGCTACAATCATTGATAACCTCAGGGTGGCCTAACAAGAATGGTCAACTCTCAGAGGATGTCAAACCTTTCTATTCATTCAAGGACGAACTGGCTGTGCTAGATGGCATAGTATATAAAGGGTCGAGACTAGTAGTACCCACAGCGGCCAGAGCTGAAATTCTCAACAAACTGCACACTAGCCATCAGGGCACCGCAGCCACCATCAGAAGAGCACGTGGCGCTGTCTTCTGGCCTCAAATGGCAGAAGATATCCGGATGAAGACTGAGAAATGCGTTACCTGTGCTCTTGATTCTCCATTGCAGCAGCCAGAAACCCTTCATAACCATGTCATACCAGATGTACCGTGGAGTAAGTTGGGGATGGATATTCTCACATACAAACAGAGAGATTACCTGATGTTGGTGGACTATTACTCGATTTCTTTGAATGTGAACCTCTGTCGGACATACAATCCAGGTCAGTCATCAAAACCTGCAAGAAAACATTTGCAAGGTATGGTATACCTCATCAGCTGCACTCAGACAATGGACCACAATTTGTATCCGCCGAATTTGCCAAATTCAGCAGAGAATGGGGGTTCAGACATACTACCTCATCTCCTGGTCACCAGCAGTCCAACGGGAAGGCAGAAGCAGCTGTAAAGATTATCAAGAGGCTCATGAAGAGAGCTGAGGATCCCTATCTAGCTCTTTTAGAGTATCGCAATACCCCTACTGCCGGAATGTCATCATCCCCAGCCCAAAGGATGTTTGGACGTTCTACAAGATCTATTCTTCCCACAGCAAACCCCATAAGTACAGATGTCTTATTCCAGAAGGCACAGAACAAGATGGTTACTCAAAAGCACTATAACCGTTCAGCCAAGGACCTTAGTGAACTGAACATTGGCTCCGCAGTGCTGCTGAGGGACTTCACATCTCAAAAGAATAAGTGGCAACAAGGAAGAATAGTAGAACAACTCTCAGACCGTTCTTACATAGTCTCCAACAACAATACTGATGTAGTAGTCAGACGAAATCGGGTAGATCTGCGCCCGATGTCTGGTTCAGACTACGACCAGATCAAGGAAGGAACTGAGTTACCAGCAGGGGGTACACCAGTGGGTAGTACACCAGCAGGGGACACCGTAGCAGAAAGGACGCCAGCTGGACCATCTCCATTAGCAGGAAGTACACCAGCTAGATCAGTTCCAAACAACCCTGTCAACCCATCCTTGGAAGTCAAGACTGACTTCAAACCGGTATGGCAGCGATCTCGGCAGACCAAGACGCCAGCAAGGTTCCAGCCGTATGTGCTCTACTAGATACAACGGTGACCAGCCTGACCCCGAAGGCGTCGGACAACAGGCTGAGGGGGCCTGCGCCTTGGAGGGCTGAGAGAGATGATGTATACTGATGCAGAAAAAGAGACAATCACTTATGATATCACAAATAAACAATCGAAGACAATCATTATTATTATACTTGGTTTTGGGTTTTGTTTATACTTTTCATTAAAACCTTTTCCCCATCTTGTTAAAGATTTGATAAGGGGGATGTTGATTGTATGCTGAATGCATGAGTATTGTACATAGTTGGTCGCACTCTTTTTATTCATTATCCTTATAGCGTTCATTTGTGTTTGTAGATGCTACCACATTCTAGAGTGGACCTTTAATATATAGAACATTAAAACAGTTACTCTCACATCAACAGTCTATTATTAGCACATACCATAACAATAACAATATCACCACATAAACAATAATAATTCATCATAACAATAATAATACATGGTAACATAAATATATATATTCCGTATATTAACAATAATAATATTATAAAAATATAATAATAATACTTGACAGATGATGATAATTATAATAAAGAAGAATAAGATGATATTGTGAGGGACGCTGGCACTCTTCGGTAAAGAGACGCCATATTGTTTACCTAGTTACGTAGCCATTACGAACATTTACATTCTATTCACCTTTATTCTTACTGTGCATTCTATGCTTGCCAAACTGTACAGTTCTATTGCCTTTACTCAAGCTACACGTAAATAATTATTCTATTATATTTTTACTAACTTTTTCCACGAATTTATTATTACTTGCATTTTGGTGCTTCATGGAAGGCAAGGCGTGGTTTGCCAATATTTTTACCTAAGGGTGTGACTTGTGCTAATCACACCCGCCTACTTTGTTTATATACGAGTGTTCATGAAATAAATATCAGAGTTAGCCTGACTCTCAGATGATTCTTACTCTCAAGAAGCAAGCACTGAGCACAGCTAGAAGCAACATAACTACAAGCGCTGGTCGACTATTAGCAAGCACGAGGCTTGGCGGAAAGTAAGATTGTTCGCTCTCTTACTGCGTATTCCCTCGACCCGAGGTGTACGACGCAAAGCACCTGGTGCCCTAGTAGTTCGACACACATTGCAACCCGAACTGTGGAGTTCGAAACAAACTTATACAATAATAACTCAACGTAATTATTGTCGGTCTCGACTGAGTCGAAACAGACGAATAGTAATTACTGCACCATTATTGTCTAGATAGTGCAAAACCGTTGCGGTATACCGCAAATATGAACAAAAGCATTGTTATAAAAAATTGTCGCCACGAAATCGCGATTTTTTTCAAGTCCCAAAAATCACATTTGTTTTCATATCTTTTAAACTAAAGCTCATAGAGACAAAAATACAATTGCTATAGCTAGAACAATCTACCGCACAGGCATCTGTCTATGAACATTTTCCTCATTCCAGTCATAGACTTGGGAAAATGCCTTTAAATTTTCGACTTTTTATCCAAAATCTACCACGTCCCTGAAGGGCATCGACATATTGTTATAGGACTATAAAATAGACTGAGGAGTTAGGATTTGAATGGTGTATTATTATTGGAGTGTGTTCAATGTATTTTGATAATATGAAGGTTTTTCAAAAAGACGCCCCAACTAAAAATATTTTTCATCATAGCTAAATATAAATTAGCCTAACCACAACCATTGCAAACACATCGCGGGCTTATCATGTGCGCCGCGTGTTTTAAGTAAATAATGGGTTTACAGCAAACGCTACGGTTAGTAGGCGTCAGTATCGCGGCTATTTATTTGTTATCATTAGCGTTTTAATTTATTCTGGTTCATAATTAATCTAATATTATATCTATTAATCCAGAAAAAACATCATTGAATGATAACAGCTAGTGGTAATAAATATGATATAGCAAAAATGCAAGGTCATCAATAATAAGCATTAGTTTTATTTATTATTTATTAATTATTGAAATTTTATATTAAATTCATTTATTATTATTTATGATTATATAATTAATTACAAGATACCTGATGATGGCACCTGTCTATATCAACTGAGATACAGAACTTGTTGTTTTGTTTTGTGCAGTCCAGCTACTTCTACAAAATAATGTTATACAGCCAATGCAAAGCAGCATTTATAATTGTTACATATACATTGTATAATTATTGAGGCGTACGCATGATATATATAACATGCGTCGCTTCATGCGTGCGTCACTAATTGCCCGCTAATTGCCTGCAAAAAACAAAGAACATTTACCATGCATTTTTTGACTTAAAAGTACATTTGGTAAAACTTGTTTTTAACAGTTAAATATTGAGGTCACAATAGCAAATTTGGTCTCATTGTATCCACAACATATTTTGCTACCCACTGAAACTATTTAAAAAATTTTCAGAAAAATTTGACAAAACTTTTTGCACTAGCTATATTGTCGGTAGCCAAAAGTTCGCAACAAACTATAAACTAAACAGTAATTCCTGCGGAATTATTGTATGCCGCAAAGTTCGAAACAAACTTTAAACTAGACAATAATCACGGCACTGATTATTGTCGAGCCTAGAGAGGTTCAAACGCAGCCAATAATTATTGAATAATTATTGCAACTGCCAGCACTTGCTCTACACCAGATTCGGTTGTTCTTTTGCATGACCAAAGTCAGTAGCGGCCTGATAACAATAATTACACAATTATTGTGCACTGCATTAGCTAGGGTTGGCAAAGCGTTCGGGAGGTGTACAGGTGGCTACCACCCAGACAGTAAATTCCTGTACAATATAATAATAATATTATTATTTATTATGTTTGTTATGACTGAATTTGATGATGATAATCATGATGATATGACTGGTAATCATAATAATTATTAATCATTACAATGAATAACAATTATAATGATGAATATATATATATAATAATATTCATTAATAAATATAAATAATAATAATTATTTAATTAATAACGATCCTCAATGATCGATGATGATGGATGATCAATCAATCAATCATAATAATAAATTAATAAATAATTATAATAATAATAACAGCTAATCTATCGGAACAATGATAATAATTGGTCTAAACACTGTTGGTTCACTCAGTGAAAAACAAACCGATCAAGGACAGCTTTAAGATAATTTGGTTGACTAACATTTTGTTTAAAGATTTTCTAGGCATTGCTTGCCGTTGTTGAGAGATTCTTTCACTTGCCTGCACGACCAAACTGGATTTCCGCTGTAAAGTTTGTCCACGACAGCAGCTGTGAACTTGTCTTAACTGATCCTAAAACATCATGAAACTTTTCATTTGGTAAAATATTGATGTCTATTTTGTAAATTATTCGGACTACGATAATTAATATTTTTCATAGACCTATAACCTTGTACCCTTATGAATGTGAAGACAACTCCTCAAAAGTAATTAAAAAAAGGTAAATAACCGGTCTATGGGTTGTTCTGCGTTTTGCGACCTGTTCTGCAGTTCTGCCGTTCTGCAATTTGCAGGTACCGTTGGAATGATAGACCTTGACATTCATATTCCAAGATGGCAGCCCCCATGGAAACCATTCTAACAGTGTGTAATATTGCAATTTATTGTTCGATATGTAAGAAATCATTCGATATAGGAGTAGGTAATTACAATGCATTCAGCTGGGACTGATGCAGTTTGTTTGATATACCCGGATTTTCGATATAACAGGATTCGATATACCAGGAGTATACTGTATATATAATCGTTGCGTATGGCTAATGCGTGTTTACACACTGCATACTGGCTAGCATAGCATCGATGAGAGAGGCCACCTATGTTGAAATCTATTACAATATCAGAGTTAGTTTCATATACTTTCGCTGAACGCAATATCATCGCTCACTTTCACTTCATTCATTCTCCATTCACAAACCCTTGAATGTCAGGGTCAGGTTGGGTAGTGAGTACCTGTTTAAGTTGATTACATGTTGATCTGTTCCATTTACATATTATTGTGTTTTAGAGTTGATTGTAATCATGTTTCTATTACTCGACCGCCCAGTTGCTAGCGCTTGACTAAACTGAATTGATGTGATTACACATCACGTTGATGATACACATCACCGGCCAAATGGGAGTCATTGCCTCGATTCAACTCTATGAAAAAGGCTGGCTGGGCTGGAAAAAGGTGACAACTTCTACCAAGTTAGTAGAGATGTTGAAAGGAAGAAATACGCTGAGAGTTGCTGTCTCTACAATAATTTGAGCTGGACAATTTCATAGAACCTACAGAAATATGAAACCTGACGATTTTGGAAGTGTTATATAACGTGCATAGTGTAGCTGTTGGGTTAGTGTAAGGTTAAGGGTAGCTAGAGGATTATGAATAGCTAGAGGGGATTAAGAAGCTGAGGAGGACTTTTGGAGAGACCACACTGAGGGGTGGATGTGTTGTGCTGGGGGAATTGGAACGAACGTCGACAGGAACGAACGTCGACAGGAACGAACGTAGACAGGAATGAATGTAGACACAGCTGGAATGAAAGTCGACACTTCCTAGAACGAACGTAGACAATCCAGGAACGAATGTCGACTAAACGATAAAGACCGAAAATTCGACGTTCACTCCAGGAAGTGTCTACATTCGTTCCACGCCACTTATAAAACTCCATTTCGACATTCGTTCCTGGTGTGTCTACTTTCATTCCAGGCTACCATAGATGTAATTTTGAATTATAGTATGTATAGTACAGAATATGTAACTCTATACTTTTATTAGTAATTTCATTTGTATTTTTCGTAGTTAGTTTTGCTGTTGCTACGGACATAATAATTATTATTAAAACAATATTTTTTGTAGTAATGTTTGTTATTAAAACTATTATTATTGTCACGATACTATTACTTATAAATAATAATCATACTGATGATAACTATTGATTGATGACAATGACTATAGTATAGCATAGCGTTCTGTCATATATTTTAAATTCTGAATACAAATAATTATAATCTAATGATAGTGATTTCTTCACTTAGGCGCTAGCCATAGACCTATAACCGGAGGTGATAGCAATACGAATGTTATAATACCGCCACATTCTGATATAGCGTTTTGTTTTTATTTAGGTGAAAAAGAGGCGACAACTCCATATAAACCTATTAGTAACTGATGTTTGTAATAATATAGTGTTTTTGTATTGTTGAATAATATAATACGAATATGCATTTAGATTTTGGACGATGAAGGGGAGAAAACTCCATACAAGTTTATTAATAACAGTTTACTTATAATAATGTCGTGTATCAGGCAGCTATGAAAGCAGTAAGCACTATTGATGTAGAATTTTTATTTCGCTACACATGATATAAAAATATGCATAGTTCTGACATAACATATTGTTTGACATTACATGAAGTTAAAATTGCCAATTTATTATAATAATCATAATAAATATCCTGACCATGTGCATTAATGGTAATATTATAAACGAATGGATCATTATGACGATATGAAAACATATTAGTTTTGTTCCATACTAAAAATATACTATATTATTATATATCATTAGTAAATTCATATGGGCTTTTCTCCTCTCTTTCATATGAAACCTGAATGAACTGCTTGGAAATAAATAAACATCACCACTATCTATGGAGCCAGCTATCTTCCTAGCCTGAAAGTTAGCCAAGGTGAATGAGTAGAACTTTCTTTCAACTGAAGTTGTGTTCTCTCTAATGTACTCATTGTGTGACAACTCCTGTTGTTTAATTTCAGCATCAAGCACCATTAATTTCTACAGCTCAAGTACTAGAAGATGAAATCAAATCTCTTCTGCTTTGACACCAGCCTCTTTTCAATTACAATTCATTGAGACCTTAAACTTCTCAGCAGTACAAAGACCTGATAAGTTTGCTCCAATAATGAGAATTTCTACACACTAAGCCATCTATTTATCAACTACACTTCAATATCGACGTTTGTCTCATGGAAAATTGTTTCTTTTCAGCAGAAAACTTTTCTTTATGCCACAAACTGTTCATGCAGGTATAAATAACTCGCATATAGTACAGCAAAAACTTTCAACTTCTCAGATTCACCAGTCTGTGTTTTTTGTTGTTGTAAATACTATAATTAAATGCGTCCTGTCAGAGCATTGGTATAGAATAGTTGTGAGACATAGAGTTGTTATGGTACAGTTTTATTAACAAACGTGATATGGAGCAAAGTGTTATGATAATGTATCATCAGCTAGAAAAGCGGTAAACTTTATACAAACAGTAAATTCTTGATATCGTTAGTATCAATTGTCAGGTAGGACTATATTATCCTGTATACAGATGAAATGCTGCGACAAGTTTTTGGCTTTGAAATGGTTTGATTTGCATTTTATTTATTTATAGCATGCTTTGGATAACAAAACTTCTCAGTATATTCTATGGTCATGTAATAATACTGTTGAAGACAGCAACATAGTGTGAAAAACAGTAAAGCATTAGAATTCAATAAATCATACCAATTCCTTTCATATTTACTCAATTTTATGACACTACAGGTAATATATATTAGGGTAATACTGTACTAAAGATATTAAACATTTACTGTTTGTATAAAGTTTACCGCTTTTCTAGCTGATGATACATTATCATAACACTTTGTTCCATATCACGTTTGTGAATAAAACTGTACCATAACAACTCTATGCCTCACAACTATTCTATACCAATGCTCTGACAGGACGCATCTAATTGTTGTATTTAGAACGACAACAACAAAACACGGACTGGTGAATCTGAGAAGTTGAAAGTTTTTGCTGTGCTATATACCAGTTATTTATACCTGCATGAACAGTTTGTGGCATAAAGAAAAGTTTTTTGCTGAAAAGAAACAATTTTCCATGAGACAAACGTCGGTATTGAAGTGTAGTTGATAAATAGACGGCTTAGTGTGTAGAAATTCTCATTATTGGAGCAAACTTATCAGGTCTTTGTACTGCTGAGAAATTGAAGGTCTCAATGAATTGTAATAGAAAAGAGGCTGGTGTCGAAGCAGAAGAGATTTGATTTCATCTTCTAGTACTTGAGCTGTAGAAATTAAGGTGCTTGATGCTGAAATTAAACAACAGGAGTTGTCACACAATGAGTACATTAGAGAGAACACAACTTCATTTGAAAGAAAGTTCTACTCATTCACCTTGGCTAACTCTCAGGCTAGGAAGATAGCTGGCTCCGTAGATAGTGGTGATGTTTATTTATTTCCAAGCAGTTCATTCAGGTTTCATATGAAAGAGAGGAGAAAAGCCCATATGAATTTACTAATGATATATAATAATATAGTATATTTTTAGTATGGAACAAAACTAATATGTTTTCATATTGTCATAATGATCCATTCGTTTATAATATTACCATTAATGCACATGGTCAGGATATTTATTATGATTATTATAATAAATTGGCAATTTTAACTTCATGTAATGTCAAACAATATGTTATGTCAGAACTATGCATATTTTTATATCATGTGTAGCGAAATAAAAATTCTACATCAATAGTGCTTACTGCTTTCATAGCTGCCTGATACACGACATTATTATAAGTAAACTGTTATTAATAAACTTGTATGGAGTTGTCTCCCCTTCATCGTCCAAAATCTAAATGCATATTCGAATTATATTATTCAACAATACAAAAACACTATATTATTACAAACATCAGTTACTAATAGGTTTATATGGAGTTGTCGCCTCTTTTTCACCTAAATAAAAACAAAACGCTATATCAGAATGTGGCGGTATTATAACATTCGTATTGCTATCACCTCCGGTTATAGGTCTATGGCTAGCGCCTAAGTGAAGAAATCACTATCATTAGATTATAATTATTTGTATTCAGAATTTAAAATATATGACAGAACGCTATGCTACAGTCATTGTCATCAATCAATAGTAGTTATCATCAGTATGATTATTATTTATAAGTAATAGTATCGTCCGTGACAGTAATAATAGTTTTGATAACGTTACTACAAAAAATATTGTTATTAATTTAATAAATATAATTATTATAATTATATTATGTCCGTAGCAACAGCAAAAAATAACTACGAAAGATACAAATGAAATCACTATACAAGTATAGAGGTATATATTCTGTATTATGCATACTACTATCTATATGGTAGCCTGGAATGAAAGTAGACACACCAGGAACGAATGTCGAAATGGAGTTTTATAAGTGGCGTGGAACGAATGTAGACACTTCCTGGAGTGAACGTCGAATTTTTGGTCTTTATCGCTTAGTCGACATTCGTTCCTGGATTGTCTACGTTCGTTCCAGGAAGTGTCGACTTTCATTCCAGCTATGTCTACATTCATTCCTGTCTACGTTCGTTCCTGTCGACGTTCGCTCCAAATTTCTGTGCTGGAGCTTCCATATTATACTTAGTGAGTCATATAACAGGTAGTATTACAATACACCCCAAAAAACACTAGAGGAATTGGGTTGCACCCGAATCCTATCCCTGGTTTAGTAGGAAGCGACTTGAAATCAAAAAACTTTAGTAAAAAAAGTGAGACAACTCCCATTGCAGAACGAGACGTTTTAACTAATGGAGTTGCTTCTTCACGTCAGATTTTAGTACAGACAACTCCTAATAATGTAAGAAATTTCGTCATGGACGGGTTTTGCTGCGGGACTACTGTCATGCTATCGGGCATTTATTCCAGAAGTCACGAATGAATGTGTTGGGTTTTTTTTCTGTTCATTCATTGATGATAGCAAACATGCGTTGAGCAATTAATAAATGAACATCTGAACAGTGTAAGTTTGGTGTTATGGTTGTTGTTTATTTTTATGTCTTTTTTGATGGAATATGAATACAACAACAACGAGTGATCATATAATATATATATATATATATAATAATAATATATATATATAACAACTATTATAATAATAATTAATAATAATAATTAATACCATAATATTAATAATATATATGTGTATATAAATATCAATAATGATAATAATTAATATATATTTTTTATATATATAATAAATAATAACTGTTATTGTTATTATTGTTACATATGTTAAAGGCCTGTTATAAGTTCAATACCAATAATACTACTACATTCCTGTCTAACCGCAAGCCGCAAAAAAAAGTGTTAAACCACTCGTAAAAATGTACCAGCCAGTGCAACTCAATTTTTCAATTTGAATTTCAGCAAATAACTTCGGTACTAATTTGTACAGCTAGACATGGTAATCTCTATGATATAAAATTATTAATATTATAAATGACTTTTTAAATGCCTAAATTTAAATTTTAATAATAAAAAATATTCAATAGAAACAACAATTGCTGTTTGTTTTTTTTTATGAATCTATCACAAATGATAGCCTCAAAAACCTCAATTTTTGTTTGGCCAAAACATTGGGTAGCATGTGGTAACACCCGCAATTACTGAATTATGTTTTTGAGCTACGTTGTTGCGTATTTATAAACCGCTCACAAATTATTAGTAAGCTTTTTGAAATAAATTATAATTAATTAGAAATACTGAACTAAATCAGCGACACAATATGTCAGTGAGTAGCTAAGAAATTAGGGTTTTATTTGTAACTGTCAAAAATTATTACAATGTTCGGAGGAATTCCCACAGGTTCGCCAAAGTTGTGTTTCCTTTATGACTAGTTATTAGTAGATAGAGTAGATAGAGCGTTTTTCAGAAGTCTATTGACAGAGAATCACATGCGATATTGTATTGGCTGTTTGAAGAACAAGTTTCTTTTTTATAGGTGGATTAATTACAAAGTTATTACAAAAACTGTGATTGGACACTTTGAAATCCGCGTGGGAGACGAATTCATATATGAATCCTTTTACCGCATCACGTGATAATTATCGGTTGAGCTGTGGTATCTATAGAATTGACCAGATCTATACAAAAATATAGCAAATCATCAAAAAATCCAATGATGAGAATGTTTGTAGCTTTTTTAATCCTTGTAATTGACCATATCATGCTATACATTATTCATAGTTAGTGTATTAAAGGGGTTATGACACCACTTTACAGAGACGACTTATTCTTGTTAAAAGTGGAATCGCCGTATGTCAAATCAATCATCAACCAATCAGCGCAACAATGAAATACAATAACGATAGTACTAGTAGCAAATGAAGAACAGCATTTGTTTGGTTGTTATTTTTTATGCTGTGGTTGCACAATGTAGACAGCCCATCAGAAGCTATTAAAAGAAGATTGAGCTCTGTGATCGCTTTCATTGTCAAAGCTATTACCAGTCTGCAATTTGGAAATCTCATCAAGAAGACATCACTTGTTGTGTGAACGTACTACCAATAATAATAAATAATCAAATCATCATTCGATGGTGACGATGATTAATTATTACTATGGGATGCTGATGACGATACCAATATCCTACTGGAACAAAATTCTACACAAGAACGAATATCTGCCCCCTTTGACTGAGCTGTTGTTATTGCCACTTGTTGGTGCCTTGCTCAATTATTATCATCATCACGATCAATTGGCACTTTTCAGAGCCATCCATCTGATATGGAAGAGTTGTTCTAAAAAACCCAGCTACACCTACTATATATTTGTACTATTTAGTAAATGATAATACTAATAATGCTGTACATACATACAATCATGCATTCTTATATGCATTTCAATACACATACTACATATAATATTTGAACCAAAATTGATAACCACCATATCCAACAGTATTATTGTGTATAAATAAATAATAGATCATTTTTGATAATAATTATAATATTGTTGGTACTTTGTTTGTAACATGACAATAGTAGTAGATTAACACCAGGGACATAAATTTAAGGCTAAGTTAGAAATTCTTGTCTTCATAGTAAGTGATACTCATGTTTATGCAAATTTATTCTGTTTTAATTTTATATACAGCCAAATTAATTATCTCACAAATTTGTTTCATAATAGCACAAATTTGCTTGGTAAGAACATGACATGATGTTCTACTAATTCTCATATTACAGCAGAACTGTTGTGAGTGTGCCAGACAAAAAATTTAATTGAAATTATAGTTTATTCTTATAACACCAGTAAATAGCTAAGAGCATAAATCATTCAGCTTGTATCTACCACCCAAAATAAATTAAACTTGAAAAAAATTCTTCATGAAACTAAAACAATAGGATATATCAAATTTATAATTTGCAACTGTCTTATGACGACTTTCTGGCACTGAGCATAACTGTTCTTGTGAACTGAGTTGATCAGAAAGGTCACGGTTTCTGGGAGGTTGACACATTCTTCAGCAATCATTGTAGAATGACAGGTAGAGATGAACGTAATCTATACATGTTGTGTCAGGGAGCCATTCAAGAAAGCTTTGGTGCAGCTGATGCCATCAAGGACAAGTATTGGGTAATACTGTACAACCATCTATAAAAAAGAGGTTTCATAGATTTTCAGCAGATAACAGCTTCAACTAATGATCAGACAACAGTTCCATATAAATTCAGCTCAACATACCTTTGTAGTTTCAGAGCAGAGCTATGTCTCAATAACACTAGTTTGATTCCCAAGCCACAAAACCTTACTTGGTGCAGTGATCTGGATTGTCAATGACTCTCTTTGTTTCGTCCGACTACCATTTTAACTGGAAAATAAAAAATAGTTTTCAACATTCTAACTCAATATATTTACTTGTTGTATTTTTATGTCAGGTGCAAAGAATGACATAACGCACAACATAGCGTGGCCACTTGCTGTTACATTGGTGACTTCAGATTTACGCAGGAACAACAAACCATCTCTCAACAGCCACATAAATTGTGTTGCCCATGCAATAAAAATTGTTTTTGAAATCGCAGTTATCAGCACACTGGTTTTTTTTAGTCCAGGTGCTAAATGATTGACTGTTATAAATATTTTTCTTTCAACAATCAATGAATGCTAAGAGTAGTAGTAGTGATAGTAGTAGCTGGTAAGCTATATACGTATATCTGGTCCAAGTAGTGGAGTGGTATTTGCAGTGTACAAACAGCAGATTACTATCAAAGGCATCTAACTGCGTGAAGTTTCTCACTCTTTCATTCCAGAATTTTTTTATCATCACTATTTAAAATGATACCAAATGAAAATGCCACTGATCATTTCTCAGAAAACTTGAGATGGAATGTTATTTTAGAGCTGCTATTAGTTACACTCCACAAATAACAAGTAGGTAATATTTTACAGTAGTAGCGATAGTAACAACTACCAACATCAAGCAAATCACCAACAGTTACATTACATTGACTGATAAACAAATGGTAACAATTATGATTTCAAGAGTATAATAAATGATGGGCTGAAATGTGCCATGTTATTATTGATAGTGCACTAAAAATAACAGAAGATACTATGAACAATTAATCATCACAAAATTATTTATAATACAAACAATAATACTATTATAATAATAATAATAAAAGTACTAACAATTGGCAAACTACTAATAACTAAATTAATCTTATGAGACTTTCATTATAATTATTATTATTATTATCTATCATTCCATAATAATTATCAGCCATGAAAACATTTTTGTGTCTTATTATTATATAAGAAATAAAAGTAATGTTTTCATGGCTGATGATGATGATGATGGTATTTATTATCTTATTACACTTACTTTGTAGGCTGCTAGCTTTCATTTAGTGTTTGCTGATAGTTCTATAGTTACAGTATGAAACAACCAGCAATTAATTATAGAACAAACTACTTCTATTATTCTGATATATATATAATAATAAACAATAATATACATACATGAATATGTATATTTATAATGAAGAATAACAATGAAAAAAAATGATGATAATAATAATTATAATAATTTATTTTATTATTATTATTATAATTAATATATATATATACTACTATGATGATAATAATAATTAGTATTATTTATAATAATAATAGTTATTCATTTATAGCCTACTACGGGTTTGGTTTATTGAACAACAACGTCTTGTTGTTGTGATTGTATGGACCATTATCATTATAATCATAACTATTTATTATTATAAATAATTATTATTATTATTATGTTTTATTATTATTATTTATTATTATATAATAATAATAATATATATATATTATTTATTGAGTTAGTTACAACATTTTTCAAAGAATTCTTAGATAGAGAAAGCTTACAACACAACACTGACCTGCTTAAATTTGCAGTGAGTAGCTTATTAATGCAACCATAACAGCTCACACCATGCATAAATGCACGACGACCGTTATTTGAGTTTTCTTTATTTATTTGCAATTCATCTCAACAGTGACAAAAATTCTACCACTAAAAAATAACAACGAAGACGTTATTGTTGCTGTTGAAAATGTACTGAAAGAAATCTAGTTTCTCACTTACTAGTAGAGGGAAAATATCAATCAAACGTAGAGTATTCTCATACAAGTGAACGCATTTTTTGGCTAACTCTCAGGCTATAACCAAAGATTGCAGGAGAAAAAAGAAATATCTTTGTCTGTACCGGTACAACAACAACCCTATCAAAGTCAACAGGTACCAGCTGACTTTTCAAAACAGCGTTAAAAAAATAAGATAAATTGTGCTAACTCTCTTTTTTGTATTCAGCATAATGCTTGCTGAGCGAGTCTTTCTAGCTCAACCCACAAATACCCAAACAAGCCAATTTCTGGGTCCTCGCCTTTATAGCTCTATATGACTTGCGCCGTCTTCGTGGAAAAAAGTCGTCTAGGTCAGCAGAGATTGCGTTTATGCGATAGACTGTGGCGAGGAGAACACAACTCCGCAAGAATAATAAGCTAATGTCCAGGCCTGAATTGGCAGCAGCTGCTCAAAACAAAGCCATTTATTGGTGTCATAACCCCTTTAACAGATCTCTTAACCTTAAGCTATAGAAAATCCAGGTATACTTCCCTACGTCGCAGGCTGGAAGGGGTCCAGCTGGTCTTCAGCATTTAAAAAAAAGAGATTTATTCTCACAGCATTACAATGAGAATACTGAAACGGTGGTGTTGCATCCCTTATAAAAAATAAACCAACGACAGCAAGCCGAGCGGAAGTAAGTGGTTAAAAGTTACATTATCCTCAGTATATACACACAATTAAGCAGCACTGAATTAGTTAGAGATAAGGGGGCAAAAATATTAATTACTCGTTGAGAAATGAGAGTTGTGTAGGAGTGGGCAAATTAAGGAAACTTAAACTAACCAGCTATGGTGGAGCTGATTGGAGAGAGCTCAAAGACAAGTTATATTTGCAAAAAGTCTTTGCTTATTTAGGTATAAAATATTTTATTTAAAATTTTGAATAACGTGTCACTAAAAACATGACGGATCTACAGAACTGATAGCATGTGAATACAAATATTGGCAAATATGCTTTTTTGGGGCAAGTACACAAATAGCAGACCAAATGAGCTTTTGCAGTGTCCTTGATTATACTCCATTGTTTCGGCCTTGCATCGCTTTTTGGTTTCTTCATCAAAATCAAAAATAGTACGGTCAGACACCTTATTAATCTTAATAGGCCAGATAGAATGTTGCTATTCAGTATGAACATATCTAAGATGGCTAATTACTGTTGGAAACCGCTAAAACAGTGGCCATTAACAACTCTACGTTCGGTCTACCATCCAAATGGCTACCCTGAAAAACCATCGGCTGAAATTTCTGGCAAATCTTGATGTGCGAGACTGCAAAGAATCTCACATTCGTCTTCAAAGTCTTCATCACCTTTTGCCCCTACATGCTGAACCAACTTCACAACTAACAAAACCAACAGATTCTTTAGTTTTCACTGAAAATCACTCGGAGTTAAGCCTAAATCTTCAGTATTTAACTTTCTCTTATTGCACATCAGCACTTATTGCACAACAGCTGGGTATTTGGTGTGCTGTAGTGTAATCACAATCTGTGATTTTTCGTTCACTAAAAGGGTGTCTACACAGGCCGATGTGTGGCCGATTTGCATCGGAAGGCCTTGCGATGGGCGTGCCCGATAGACGTGTCCACTTTGGCACATTGTTTGGCCTGCTCGTGAGCCTAACCCACACGTTGGTCTATGCCCGACGCCAAAGAAATATTGTCGTTCTCTGATTGGTCGAAACCAAATAGTTCCCCAAGCTCATCAAGTTTAACCATTTACAACGCATTTCCGTTAGAGTTTTTGGCAACAACGAGCATCAACTACAAACTCCGAAGGAATTATTATGTTATAATAAAGTTTGAACAGTAAATTAATTTTAAATGGCTCATAGAACAGTGATAATTGATAATTTCAACGTTACTGAGTATAAATATAATAATAAATAAAATTAATAACACTTACAACAATAAATTAAAATTAAGTATTACATCATTTAATATGAATAATCACAATATCTGGATGATTTAATAATAAACGACCAAAAAGAATATTGAAAAGATGTTTTCACGGTGAACAAACAGCCATACATCACAGTGAAATTGTTCTTCAATTATTGTTATTATTGTGATGATTATTATATCAGGGAAACAAATAAATTGTCAGAAATGGAATGGGCAAAAACCCGCACTTTGTGCCCTATGATTGGCTAGTTCAGTCGCAGCTTACCGATGTGCTCAAGTACATTGCCGCGCTACTTTGGCCTGTGTAGCCATTTGCACATAGCCACCAACCATCGTATAGGCACATAGGCACCAAAACATCGGTTCAGTGTAGCCACACCTTAAGGGATGTTGGATTGACATGAGTACATCAGCACATGCTTTAGTGGCATCGTTCAAAGCATTTTGTTAACAAAGGAAACAATCCATTTCACAATTGCTGGATAATGTTAGCGATCACAAATCGTTCTGTATCATCAGCCATGTCACTCAGAGATACTCTTGTTTCATCACCCAAATCCATGTGGATTTTTGCCAGCATATCTAGTTGATCAATCTCTATAACCAGATGGTCACTGCTTCTCAAATGAGCCAAGCGTTGCCCCCACAGTGAAGGGTTGCAGAATCCTTCCCAACAGCTGCTTCATTAAACTTTCACAGGCATTTTATTTTTTTGTCCATTATATACCTGCTAGACTAGACAATAGAACTGCAAAGCTGAACAAGGCTGATTAAAAACTCAGGTGTGAATAAGTGTTATCTGAAATAACATTTTCCCCCATTCTCAACTTACCTGATGATATCTTTGGTTGTAACCATCAAAGGATTTCAATACAGGCTTTAAAAACAGTGGAAGGCGGCTTAGTTGGCTTGTCTTGGAGTATTTCGCTGATTATCTTTACTTTCCCTTTTTTTCTACATCTGGATCATTTGACAAGTAGCGTTGCAAAGGCTGAAAATGCCTCAACTAATTTGAGACACAAGCACGCATAGTCCGGGTATCAAGGCCCAAATTTGGCATGTCTCAACTCATTGAAGGTAACCTTATGTACAATACACCGTTGCGAAGCTGACAATCTGTATATATCAGATAAGCTGGCACACTTTGCATATCCCGGTAAACTTTTCCGTAAAAAGGGGAAATAATCCAAAAAACCAATATTTCAGCGTTTTAATTGGCTATCACTTAGGAGACTATAACTTGAAAAATAATTTGGCAATCTTTTAAATAACTTTCACACACAGATTAAAAAAACACTTGTTTACATGTGCAAACTTTCAAATTGATCGGATAAGAAAGGCTCAGCCTGTACTGGAAATTAGGCTAAAACGTGCCAATTATCACATTCGGTGGAGCGCATATTTTTTTTCGGAGATGATGACAGACAATTTTTATTGCGTAATATCCAAGATAATAGTCCTCAGACCATGCACATCAAGTTTCATGACCTCAACTTAAAAGATAACCGAAATACGAGTACTTTTCTGTTGTTCTCTCAATCGGGAGTTGTCTCCCCAATTTTAAATTTTCCTTATTTTACTGATCACATCATTTAATAAGGAGCTGTTACATTTCAACGCTGACTAGCAAACTTACCATAAATTTACATGTATTGACATCTTGTTATGTTGAAGCAACAATTCATATCATAATAGGCTTGTTGCCTTTTACTGTGTATGACTCATATCACTTCCTTCTTTTACATTAGCTGATGCAATATCTTTGCAGTGTTATTAAATACATACCACTATCATAATCAGTCTATTCCTGGTGACCAACTACATAAGTCAAATGTTTTACATGCTACTATCCTTAATTACATTCAAAACATGAACCCTCCCTAGGTTTTATGGTTAAGCATTAAACATTTTAATTGCATAATTTTAGACTAAAACTGGCAACTCCATTTGTAACGAAAAATGTGCCGCTAGAAACTTTATCAAAAAAAATAATAATTGTAGCAACTTGTTACTAGCTAACGCAAAAGTTCATATGTGAAAACTCATCTTGGCTTGAGAAGATTTTTTTAGGCATCATCGGCAAATTTTCAAAATTTTATTATGTCTCCGCTGCAAGTGAAACTGCTTATGAAACTCGTACCAATTCTAAAACTGGTGAAGAATGCAGTTATGTCATAATTATTGTGGCCTATATGCAGAACTTGCTGATGATAGCCTTCAGAGAGGACAGAGAACTAATCTATTTATAACTCAGTCTCATCACAACCACAAGGCCATTGTGTAGGCTGGTGATTGTTCCCAGTGGAATGTACTGTTATTCAACTATTTATGCCTTGTGGGGTTGATTTTGGCTGAAAGGTGTAGTGAGGATGCAACTCCAGCTAAGCCACACTAAGCCCCATGAAAGATGCCAACTAAATCCTCATATTAGCATCAATTCTCCAAACTGGCAACATCAATAAAATTAGTGTTTAAAACCCTTTTTAATGTTACAATATACATTGATGTGACTGTACCACTTTAAAACTGATATTAGACTTAGCAACACACTGCGACAGCAATATCTCTCCTTGCAGTATTTTATCTCTGAAAGCAATTTCTTCCTTGTCTCGGTGGCTTGAAGTCATTCCAAAAAAATCAAAAGGACCTTTGCCCTCCGGAAGACTTCACTGAACCCTTGTGTTTTTCAGTGTCTAGATGATGCATGATGTCCTTAATGCCTGCAGACAGCACTAAAACAGTGCTATATTCCCTGCAACGAACTTTGTTGTTAATCAACTTCCCATCAGTTAGAATATCATTTGCAAAAATCCCCAGAGCTCGCTTCTTCAACTTGGCTAAAACACTTGGTGAGGCGGTGACATTTCCTTTCTTGGTTTATTTCTTGGCTTTTTTGAGGGTCTTTTTGTTGGCTTGTGTGGATTCATCTTCACATTCATCCTCTATTTCATATACTTCAACTAGCTTTTTTGGAACTTCACGTTTACTAGTGGCTGCAGCAGGCATAACTGCAGCTAAAACATGATTTGATCTTTGCATGAAAAAATTGTGAAGCATTAATTGTAAGTGAACCTGCTTGGTTTTTCATGTTTTCTGTGATAAAAACCCTTATGAATTAAATTTTTTTCTCTGAAATTGATAGAAGCACCAGATTTAATTAATAACGATGAGCAATAAATAATATTACTCTTACTCCATCAAACCAAAGATAAATCTCTACCACCACAATAGTTTTCATTATTACAAAGAATAACCAAGCAATGTGAGATGGCTAGAAAAACAAAAAAGATGAGAAAACTGAACTTGATTCTAAAAAAATTGATAAAAATGAAATAAAAACTCACACATTTTCATAATAATAAAAACATGACATTTTCATAATAATCAAAACATGACATTATTACTAATAACAGAAACTCATTGTTATTAGCTATAAAAGAGCTGTTTCAATGCTAGGGTCAGTGTTTCCGAGGAAGCTTTTTATTTTATGCATTTTTGCAAACTTATTTGCTGCTTTTTGATTTCCTCCCACAATCTACACTCTCCCCTTTCTGCAAACTCTCTCTCCAGTTTGTTGGCCTTAAACCATAACTAACCCGCTTTCACAAACTGTTGGTTTCGGACCTCTTCCAGGCCCATCATTTTTAATCAATATCACTCTCTATCTCTGTTTGACCTATAAATATGTGGGTTGCCTTAATTTATATAAACCGCTCTGAATTTCAATTAAAATTCCGGAAACTATGAATGCCATGTCTACATTAGTAGCTTATCATCTTAAATTTAGTTGATTGTTTAGCATGATCAAGATAAAATTAGGGGGTTTAATTGATTGTACTTGATACGATCCCGTATTTTGTACACTCTCCTATGGAATTGTCGATTTGTTGTTTGCTTATATAATCCCCCATGCGATGTGGCCACATTATTGCAGTTACCGCAATATTTCCCTTGCAATTTCTGCAATATTTTCTCTGCAATTTCTGCAGTATTTTTTACTTCTGATTTCCTCATTTTTTCTCTTGAGCTCGATCAACTGATAAGCATCGCTGTAGGTCAAATTGTTTGTACCTCTCTAAAATCTTTCGACGTTATTGTTAGTTGGTTTTTTTTTTAATATAAATTTTTGAACTACTTCCTAAAGTGTAAACATTCCGTACCTTTTAAATTCTGATTTATTAATGGACGACTGTTCAGACTAAGGCTGCACGGTTCATTAAACATCAGTGAGGTTAATACCGCAATCATTAGGAATGCGGTTTTTGGTTAAACCTCACCATGATGGGCAACTCCGTATAATGAATTTGCCCTCACCTTGCTCGAATTGATGGGTAAAGAGGACACAACTTCTACCACTTTCATTGCAAATACCACTCTGCAGTATGCAGAGCAGCTTATAGAGACTATTCCAAAGCTAAGATCCAAGTAATTAACTCAAGTTCATTGAATTCTTTAAATATCCCTGGCCTGCCCCACACGAGTTTATTCATTACTCTATATTTTTACGACCATAGAGATAAGATACCTTTTTTTGGAAAGCTCACTGTGGTTCTATCACTGACAATTATGCCTGTTGTTGTCGAACACAATGCCACAAAACCACTTTTTTCTAGCACAACTGTAACCTAGAATGCTGTAGTAAGCCAACCAGTCCTGACTCAGTTTGTCATAGCTCAGTACATTGGCTCATCGCTGAAGATTTTCCCAGGCAAAGAGCTTGTGATATGAGAAGTGTCATTTTGCAAAAAAATGGGTAATGACAAAAGGTTGTTTCCAGTCAAACAAAACTTGATTACTACCATTACTGTACTTCTTTTGAAAATAAATTATAAGCGAGAGCGCATCATTATGTTTGTATTTTTCAGTAAAAGAATAAACAATCTGCTCAAAAATAGGTTGTAAGTAACAATGGAACAGTAATGGTAATAAATACACAATATGAAAAATGAATAAAGAACAATCATAACCATGCTTTTATATCTGTGCTGTCGATATCTTCATGTTCAACCAAACCAGTGCAGTTTTTATATTTAACACTGTCTTTGTTTTCTTTTATAGCTTCAATGGACGGAATCAGTAGTGATTGTTTATGAAGTGAGACATTTTTACTCTTCACGTCTTCTGAATTTCTTTTTCATGCACTCGGAGAAGCAAATATCCTTTGTAGGCTTCCATTGTGTCCAAAGTTGCCGGTTTAACTTTCAGTTCAACTTGAGCTACAATAGAAACATTTTTATAACTGCAATCTGTTAAAGCATGCTTCAATATGCTCTGCAGGTACGAATGATCAAGACATAAGCTGCCTCATGTATTTATAAACACTTTCCTTCTTTTCATAGTAGCTTTTGATACCAAGATCAGCATATTTTTTGTATACTGCCTGTTGCCAGTGGAAGTTGCAGCCTCTGATTGTTACATTCATCTCTTCGTCACAGCCTTCCACGTCACTTTAAAAGATGGCAATACATCGACAGTTGTTTTTATGAGTGCAAAAAGCATTCATGTTCATACGCATCTTCTCAGGTGTATAATGTTACCCAAATGATTAGTGATCGAAAGTATTTTCTGTATTTTTTTCATAAAGTGTTAGCTTTGCCCTCATAATGGGCTCAAAACGTAATGTAATGATTCTCTACCACAAAATTGCTGTGTGATTTCTCCTTTTGTAATGTATATTTCTCTCATAATTTTTTTACCTTTCTCTGAGTCAGCCACAATACCTTCTACCAAGGGTCTCATTGGTAATGTTTTGGTGACAGCTCTGAGTACCTGAAAAAGTACATATTCAGGAGTTTCTGACAAAGTCTAAAGTAGATTTACATAAGTAAATAGAATTTATCTTTTCTTGTACCTTACAAAATCACTCAACGGTCAATAATCGTTGGTTTTTTTCGTGACATGAACGCAAACAAGTTGTGGTATCTGTTTCATGTTTCTTCCATCTTTGACAAAACTGTGAATGGTGAAAAACTGATTAAAAGATTTTTGTACAACTTTAAAAAAGTGCCATCGATATACCATTGCATGGAATTCTGTAGCATGTCCATAATAGTCCGTGTTGCAAATAGTAAATGTCTCTGGCCATGTGCAGCAACATCTTTCAGTAAAAAAAAAATGGAAGGATATCATCATAGGATAGCTGGAAATAAATAGTGAATGTATGTTGCATTTATTAATGAAAAGTTGTGTCAATGTTGCCCTACGCTTAGCATAAATAAGAGCTCATTATTTGTGAGCACTACACTATTACTAACTTACCAATGTTTACTTTTTGTAATTTTAAATTCTCACCTCCAACTCTAACCTCTCTGGATCTTTTGGTCTGAGTTTTTGACGAGTTCAATTGACAATGTCAGCAACATTGTCCAAACTTGGTATTCCAGTTACTGCTGGATCTATTTCAATTGATTCAGATAAAACTGCTGTAAACTCTTTTCTCGCAATGGCAGCCCTACTAGTGAAAAGATCCTCTTTTCCTTTTGCTTTGATCTAGAAGCGTAACAGAGCATTCAGTATCAAATATTGAGAAAATGTAAATGTGTGCGGTTAGTTATGCTGGTGAAGTAAAAGAAACAAATTGAAAGTTTCTCTCTGTTTACCAAAGAACATACTACAGCTTTTTATTTCTGTCAATTTTATGAACACAAAGTTTTTTATCTACTAAATATCAAAGATATCCTTGTAAATCATGTGAACTTTCAAGAGTTTTGTTAGTGAATTTTTCAAAGCGTTCCCATATATGGTTAATATGACTAGGGCTGGGCTTTGATCGCGTTATTTTAACGATTGACGCGATCAATTTCCCCAAAGGGTTAACGCGATTAAAAATAATTATCTAATTAATCTCCATTAGTAGCAATAACATTTTTTTCTTTGTAGTGACTTGTGTGTTTCACTTTTTTATAATTGGCAATTGCAATTCTGTTTGAATAATGGCAATTTTTCATTATTATTGCTTGTAATGTGGAAATAAAACACTACTACGTGATTACCGTTATGCTTGGCAATAGTTAGCAATGGCCTGCCCTGCAAGCAGCAGACACGCTTTGTGAGTCAGTAGAAGTTACAAAACAACTGAGCCGTGCACTCAAGCATGCATTTGTGACTGCTCTCATTTAGTGACTTTCCATGACGCGACGCCATAGCGCTACGGGTTTTCCCCTCTTGGAAATGGCTATATCGCTACTGAAGTCGTGATTATGTGGCGCTATTGAAAGTCGCTACTAAGTCGTGACTTATAATAGCGCCAGACCACTGAAGCGTTATGGAAATAGGGAATGCCGTAGCGCTACTGGTTTGCACATGCGTGTATTGTATTTCCAGCATCACTGCAGTCAATATAATTAAATAATTTGGACAGAAATTTCAGTGATATGAGACAGTTGCCTTTCAAGACCACTTATATTAAGTAAAAATGATGCAGAATTAGTGATCACAAATATATTTATGTGTTTTCTTTTATATTAATTGTTTTTTTCCCTATTTTAGATATTGATAATAATAAAAATTAAATAATAATAAATAATCAATTGGCCGTGGTTAATAAAAATAAATATTTATTTTTAGTTTAATAAATAAATTACACATTAGCCAAGCACTGCTGCTTCAAACTTTTTCCTGTGGAGTATGTAGCATTAGATGAAACAAACACAAGAAAAGCATTTAAAACCAATTGTTTGTGGAAACAATTTTCCTTCATACAGTAGTTTCACTCATTGACTCATTAGCTCAAAGTCGCCGTTGACTCGCTAATTAGGGTTCATGACCTTTGGCTTTCTGTAATTGCTGGCTCATGAAAAAGCGTGATGGTTTATGGCTATTGAGAAGCACTGAACCATGACACCATTATGTAGCGCTACATGGAAAGTTAGTAATTCACAAGCTAAACCTAATTGAATGGAGTAATCACCATGACAAAGACAGAGACGCAGTGTGAGTGAGCCACGCCACGTATGATTGGTAACAGATGATGAGACTGGCTGTGCAATAATAATAGAAGTGATAAAAAATTTACAGCAACAATAATATGATAAAGGAACAAAATAATTTTTATAAGTAACCCTAGTAAAAGATATAGTCCTATTCTATAAGTGATCAATAAAAATGGACAAATTCAGTGATTATGGTAAATAGTAACACACTAGTATCAGCAAATAATAATAATATGAATCAGAAATAATAATTAATAAGCGGAAACTGAATAAACACATATAGAATTAATGTGCTTTGTTTTCTCTTTCAGGTGTACCTTATCTATGACTGAAAATAAATTCCTATCCACCATAATGCAATCCCATGCTTATAATTTTTAATAGGTGCGGAAAAATCAGAACTATATATTGGAAAATTAGAGTCAATTATAGATATATCGCAGGAGATTAATTTTGCGATTAAATAAGATCAATAAATTTGACAACAAGATTAATCTTGATTAAATTTTTGAACCATGGCACAGCCCTAAATGTGACAAACTCAAGCTTGCACAAAAATCACTGATAACAATTACATCACATCAATAAATTCTACTTAGCAGATAGTCACCGGATAACAAATGGGTCATCTCAGATAAAATGCAACACAAATAAAAAGTTTTCAAACAAAAAATAAAACTGCTTCAATTGACACCAAAATTTGTTTAAGCGGGTAATAAACTGTGTTGTTTGCATTTCTACCATTTTTAATCGGATGAGAAACAGCCGTCATGACCTTTCAAGGTCATTTGGCACCAAATACAAATGTTATGATTACTTGTACGCAGCTTGTCTCACCGGAGTGAGTTTATGCTCCTGAATTCAGTTGTTTTGTTATTTTTCAGATACGAGTAGGCAATAGAGACTTTTGACTGCTTCAAGGTCAAATGACCTCCGAATCAAAATTCTATATTTTGGTCTGTAATATGTCTTTCTAACGTAAAACAGGACTGCCGAGTTTAATTTTGACATTTAAACCACTCAAGTAAAGCCATAGTTGTCTGAGAAGAAATGTTTTTTTGAGTAATCGTGATAGACATTGCGCTTTTTAACGTCATTACACTGTTAAACACTACAAAGAGAATCATAGCATTTGTTCCAGCTTACATATTAGCACTATATTTCCCATTCAACTTGACAGAAATCAGTTTCATAATTAAACAAACGATTATTTTTTTTACTGGCACGTTAACCTGTCCTCATCAGCATTGCTCATCTTCCAACCAATAACTAGTTGATTTGAACATAAGAAATTTGAGTGAGAGCTGAGGAGACAAACTATATCCACACAAGACCAATGGCAACACATCAAAGATCCACATCAGAAATTGTCCGATCAGTAAATTCATCGGGACTGTCAGCTTCAGTATCAAACAACTCTGGAGTCGATCATATGAGCTGCAAAGTACAAAAACTTTAGCAACTAAGTTTGATAATTTCTGATAAAACCATGCATATCCAAATAACTTCCCTCCAGAATGTCAGCTCGGCTGCTCCCATTAACCTCTACATCTTCACTCTCACTTTGATCATTCTCTTCCTTGGACTCTGACTTGGCCTCAAGCTCGCTCTGAAGCAAGAATTAACATTATAGGTTCTTACAGATGATTCTTTAAAACAAACAGAAGAAAAAATGGTTTCGAATCATAGCTCTGCTGAGCAGTCTATCACTGTCCTGTCTAACATTTCTGACCAAGTTTTTTTGGGCTGTTACGGGAAACGATTAACAACATTTTGTTCATAAAAAAACGTAGCAAGGCAATGCAAAAACCTACAATGCAACAATCATGGTAAGCAGCAGGTAACACTAGTTAAAAGTTACATAGAGTAGAAAGATGATGTTAGAAAGGAAAGTGAAAGGAAAAGAACCAAATAGTGAGGTTTAGTGGTTAAACATTTAGTAGTCACAAACACAACCAGCAGCATCATATAAAGAGATACTTATCTAGATTTCAGCATCTGAAACAAAAAATACACATGTCAAGTAATTAAACTGCGATACCAACCAGGGTAAATAAATTATTTGAATTTGCATGAGTCATGCCAACAAGCTTCATTACTTAATCACGAAATGTATCTGTAGTTTAAAATGCCATCTCCACTTTCGGCATAATGGATGCTGTGCATTTTTTGAAAGCATCAGAATCGCTTTGATTGATGTCTGACTCATCCACATAATAGAAATGTTGGCAGCTTGCCCCACAGAGTATGTGTTAATCAGAGCTATAAGTTGAAAGCTTCTTTGGCATTGTGAATCGTGAGCTGCTCAGCTTTGATTGAGTTGTCTAAAAATGTTTTCACAATTGCGGACTCCCCATCAGATTCTCCCTTGTCATGATGGCTGCCAAAAAAAATTGCATACAACTTTTTGTGGGATACCAAATGACTTCATGATGTGACGCATTGGTACTCGACTTTTGTATTGAGATGCAGCGCCATCTGACCATAGAAAGAGTGTGTCTATACCAGGATAGTGGATATCTATGTGCACACTTGAAACCTCCATGAAGTGTTTGACAGCAGCATTGTGATTGAGACTGTTTGAAATCATTACCACTGAATCTCGTTTAACATCGGAGTCCGCAGCAAAAACTGAAACCATTGGATGATTAGTTATGGAATTCCTAGACTAGTAAGCACTTTAGGCTTCAGCAAACTGACGAAAAACATAATTTTTTGCGAAGTCAACAATACAAACAACTTGATCATGGAGCAGGTGCTGTTTACATTTCTTATAGGCAGAAGACTGATTGATAGCGCTAAAAATGTGGTATGGATATGTAACCAGCTGGCTGCATAGCTCATTGAATCGTTCCCAATGTTGGCCCAACATTGCAACTTTCCTGAGTTTCTTAACAGCTTTACCCCTAAAATTTTCACTCGCTCTCATCCACTTATTGTGGGAAACTTTACCGTCTGTTGGCAGTTGAGTCCAATCTGTGAAAAACTCAACTGTTTTTCTAGGGGAGCATTTTGCACATTTCCTGGTGAGACATTTGTTTTTTTTGAATATCACACACCACAACCTTGGCCAAATCAAACCCATTTCCATGAGAAAATATTTGCGCAGGGGTGAGACAGCATTGTATCATTGACAGTTTGATTGCTCTACATAGCATTTTTAAATTGTCACGTATATCACACAGACATTGGAACCACTTGGCTTTTTTCATAAGCTTTACATCTCGAGGTCTGAGCACGTTGGATGTGATCAAACCAGGAATCTTTTCCCCTTCATGCTTTTCCCTGTACATTCCATATGTACATTTTTGGGTGAACTTTATCACTTTTCATGGCTGGCCACTGGGTCGTTTTGTTTGGATACATAGTGATGATGTCTGGCCGATTGTAGACTGAAGCATATTTTGAATACAAACATGCAATGTTTTAGGGTTAAAACCTTTGCGACTTTTGTAATAGAAGAAACTTCTATTGATACAAACCATTTGAGCCACCGGTTTATTGTTAGAGCTCCCCAAATTACCTAGCTGGCGCTTTTTAACTTTTCGGACTAGTTTGCACTAGGTTAGAAGCAGCATGAATTATAGCCTTACCAGCAGACCTCTCCCTAGACTTAATGATGTTGCTAGCGGATAAAATTGCATATGTGCTGGGTGTTACAGATTCTATCATTGTCTCAACAAGCCTAGCTTTGCTTTTAGGTGTGGACGGAAACGGTTTTCTGTTCATGACATGCTTTACATAGGTTCGGCTGTTTTTGTTTACAGTCTTGTTTTTGTTTCTGTTGTTTCCACTTTTCATACCTTCTTCGATGCCATGCCTCTTTTTGCTCTTTACCAGCTTTAGCTGGGTATTGTTTCATGTAGGCTTTGTGCACTTCTCTCTGCTCTCTTGTCCGAGCCATAACTCGGCATCTATATTATTACAAAACAATTATGACGCAGCCAGAGAAGAATAATACAATAACAAAATTAAATTTGCTGCAAAATTTGTTAGCATATTTACCTACTTAGATTTGCTGTGTAAATGAGAGGGAGTTTCAGGGAAAATTTAGATTAGATATTATGTCATGTTCGTTTTTTTGCCCACTGTTAGTGCATGTATATTTATAAGTTGTAAACAGTCTGTTTTGCCAGCTCATTAGCGGGCGTCAGTAATATAGCACAACAAATATGAAAATTATCAAAAATACCTAATAAAGAAAAGGTATTGAAATATTAATACTAATCGATGACAATGATAATAATGATAACTATTACTATAATTCGGGTTTATGTAAATTTAGTTGCCTAGTTATAACCAAGATGATGATAAGAATAATAATCGGCAAAAATCAATGTTGATAATTATTATTGATAGTTATAAATATTACTAACCTTAATTAATAAATTAATGACTATTACTATTAGCAGTGAAAAAAATAATAATTTACTATTTAAACCAACACGAATAAATATTATTATCAACTAGGTGTAAAAATAACAATAGTACACTAATAATAGTGATCAACATTAATAATCACATTGTTATTTGTTATTTAAGGGCTTATGTTGTTGTTGGTGTTGATAAAAATGAATAGGTCGATCAATGTGTGATTATATTTATTATAGTCAATGACCTACTATGGCAACGATTGAAATACTGGGAATGAGGATGTTGTTGTTTGTTATCTGTCATATATATAACTTATAACAACTATTATTAACTAGTTTTTTCTATGCAATTGCAAAAAAGAAAATTAAGCAGAATAGTAGAACTATCCCATTCCAACAAGTGAGTAACATTACTCACCATAAAAGTCAATTACTCGGCTGAAAGCAATAATAAAATGATGGAGAGCAAGCTGGAATTAATTTATTTTGTCCAGAAAATACGCACCGAAAATCGTGAGAAGTAATAAAACTCTGGCTGCGTAAATAGGAGATACATCTTGCTTCAGAGCTACGAGGAACAGCGCGGTGTCCCGATTGCAAGCAAACTTCTAGGCTAATGCGCCGAACGATGTCAAGTGGTACCGACCTCAATGGATGCGTAAATTTCGGACAACCTTCGGACATTGTGTATTAAAAGGCTGGTGAAATTTATTGTAAATTTGTTAATAGACCCGTAAACATGTTACTTGATATATCAATTTGAAGCTCTTTTCTAAATCTTTCAAAATATGTGCAGTAAAACAGTGATAATACTAGTTGAAAAAAGTCACCGCTATTTGAAAGCCAACAACCAGCAGTTCACAAAAGCGCTGAATTCTTTGTGGTATCATATAATTGGTGTTAAGCAACTGTATTTAAGAAAGGTGTATATCAAATTGACAAAAAAAAAATTTGATGCATCCCTGATAAGTTTTCAATTACCTACACAATTTAATTACTAGTTCTAATTGAATTTTTTATTGAAAAACTGTTCAAAATAACAATATGCTGGAAAACTAGCGTGTTGCATCTCATTTGAAGTGACCCTGTTCACACTGTTTCCTCTGTGAAGCTGCCTTGCTACCGGGCTCACCAGCTGCTCAACATGAATTGTGCCCTCATTAATTCTTACAATTCTTGCCTTAACTACAATGAGAATCCAAAAACTCATGCATCAACCAGGGTATAGAGATATATTATTTTTTAATGTTTCGTTGTTAGAGATGGAATGTTTTTATATTATTGCACAAATTATCTGTAGTGGTATAGCTGTCATTTTGCAACATTCCATTGTGGAAGTCACAGCCCTCCGTAAATAATTTCAGTGACAACTACTGTTTGCAAGACTACTATTTCATTCATAACATGTTTATTATTGATCGACTTGCTAATATCACTTTCAATGGATTTGTCATTAGTTTGTCTTGGCATCAAACCTCAGTAAAATCTGTGATTGGTTAATGAAAAACGTGTCTAGATGTCTCACCGAGATTCTTCTAGCTGTTTGGCCTGTAAACTGATATTTTCAACTCCTTGCGTTGTATCCAGCTCTTTCTTTTTTTGTTTACTTCAATCGAGTATCTTTGCCAAGAGGCAAACTCCTGCAGTATCGAGAATCAGCAAATCATTATGCAATGCTGCCCAGCATGCTCCATATTTTAATTAACTGACAAATAACCAAGATAGAGGCTAATTCTATAAGCGATGTTGTCAAGTGAATGAAAAAGCTACCATGCAGTAGGCTAGATGTTTCACAGCTACACGTGAGTACTCTAAAAAAACAATATCATCATCCTATTATTTTATTAATATTTCCAAAAATAGTGAGTGGCATTAACATTGGTGGCTCCAGTTCTACCTTCAAGGCCAACTTTCTGACCAAGAGTACACCATCGCTGATTCAACTTAGCTCCAAGCAGTATGCCATCATCTGCAATGGCCTTTAACTTCTGTTTTAGTAGCTCCTTGTCGTACTCATAGTTCATTGCGTGTGCCAGTATGTTGCACAGCTGGGTTGTCTCGGTATTTCCCAAACTGTTTCATACGTTGTTTATTGTATGCGCTGATTGGCATTCAACCACCAAAAAGGCTACCCTACCTGATGCCAGACCTGCATTTGCTTCCCTGCACTGAGTGTCCTGGATTAATTTCCTATTTTTTCTAAGAGAAAGCCTCAACCTCTTTTCAACAGGAGATTGGGATCTCACTGTTTGTGCTGTGGCCGGTGGGGTAGTTATTATTGCCCCATGTGTATTAGGTAATAATCAGTTTCTGGAGTGTCTGATGCAAGCGTTATAGAATGTGTAGCTGGTGTTGATGTGATGGATTTGTTAGATAATGTGAATGTGATGGATTTGTGAGCTAGTGTAGATGTGATCGATTTGTGAGCTGGTCTAGATGTGATCGATTTGTGAGCTGGTCTAGATGTGATGGATTTGTGAGCTGGTGTATGTGTCGGATTTGTCAGCTGGTGGGGGTGTGATAGATTGTGAGCTGGTGATGTGATAGATTTGTGGACTGGTATATTCATGGACCGGCAATGTATACAAAGGCTCTTTTGCTGGCATATTTTTTCTAGGTTCATGTTCTTTCAAACTGTTTGCGAGAAAGCTTGCAGCTGTTTCTTCTTAGTTTTAACAATTGAGTCTTTATAGCATTTATTCAAAGCGAATGTTGCATACTCCACACACTTTGAACAGTTTGTTGCAGAAGGTTTTTTTTCTGAATGTGTAAGAGCAGTCCATGTTGTTTGATTATAGTGGGCTGCATACTCCCTTTGACCATTGTGATTGTTCACATGTCTTACTACAGAAAGTTAGCACCACGTTCTGTAGTCAGTGATCTCAATGTAACCAAGATTTATAATGTATTTTTTGTCTGCATGGAGACCTCAAAAATAGTAGGTTTTCAGTACTACTCTTTTAACAATCAAGTCTTTATAGCATTTTTTCAAAGCGAATGTTGCATACTCCACACACTTTAAACAGTTTGTTGCAGAAGGTTTTTTTTTCTGAATGTATAAGAGCAGTCCATGTTGCTTGATTATAGTCGGCTGCATACTCCCTTTGACCATGATGATTGTTCACATAAGTCTTACTACAGAAAGTTAACACCACGTTCTGTAATCAGTGATTGCAACGTAACCAAGGTTTATAATGTATTTCTTGTCTGATTGGAGATTTCAAAAATAGTAGGTTTTCAGTGCTACTCTTTACTGCTAATTACCTGTTCTGAAACAAGTTCAAGGACAGTTATTTCGCTACCGAAAATTCACAAAGTTCTGTCAGTGGCACAGAAACTGCTAATGTGACAGCCCTTGTAAGTTTTTTAAATAATAAAGCGAGATTTTCATTTCATCTCCCATAGCTCTTTTTCCCATCTACTAAAATATAATTAGACAATTGGAGAAAGTTTTGATTATTCCAATCGCGAGTTTTTAAAGCATTTTAAAGCGTTTTCGCAGAATTTGGCAATTGTAGCTGGTGGTTTTAAAGTCATCGGTAATGTTATCATCTTCTTCATCAGGAGTTTGAGAAATTTTTATACCAGCAAATCCGTAATCGACTTTTTGTAATATTGTGAACAGCTTTACGGTTTTTTGAAAAGTGGAAGACTATCGTTATCTCTTCATAGTAATTCGAAAGCTATTTGCTATCATGATTATTACAAATGTGAAGCGATACTTTGAGTTCAACGGGCCTTTTCTTAATTACACCAAAGAACAATCAGTGCATGGATAAATGGTGAGAAACCAAAGTTCATGGACAATCAGACCATGTTAGCTTTTAGTTAGTACATTTGGCAATTCAAATACTCCATATCACATATTACATTGTTGTCTAAATGTTGCTTTGATTTAAAACTAGCCTCACCTATTGACTATTTATGCCTAAATGAAGCTACGGGCTTGTATATTGCCTATTAAGTGTCAATATTTTGCCAACATACACCAATTTTTTATTTCGGTGTTTCTTTTCCTTTTGATAAAATAACCAATCATTTAATGGTAAAAAATTACTCTCTCATTGGTGGTATTAGGTACTTTCCTTGACTTAATCATTAGTTTTGGTTGTTGTTAAAAATTGTAAGCTGACTCAGAAATCCAATGCTAAATATAACATATCAACTCGACGTGGAGACAAAAGATACTGCACACTGTTCTACATGCTGGAGCAAATCTTCTAACTGTAACTATGATGGATAATAAAAAGTCCACTGTTGAAGTTTTGGCTGTAAGTAGACCTGAAAACTTCAATAAGCTAGTGAAAAAGTCTCATGGTATTTTTGTTTGTAGATGTTCATGTTGGTTTATAGAAAAGGCTTGACACAAACGATACATCCTCATGCTTTTAGTCCATTATTTTCTGACCTAACTTTTTTAGTTTTTTCGTTTTAGGTGAAACCAGTCAATCTGTTAAAGCTGTTTTATCCGAAATAGTAAGCCTTGGTATTGCTAAATTTAATACTGTGATCTAAACATCTTGGAATAGCGGCTTGTAGGATTTTTAATAAAAGCTATATCGATTTTCATCTGTGGATATGGCTCCATTTGTTCTTTGTAGTCGAATAACTCTTTTAATCCCAAAGGTCCATTGAATAATAAAAAATCTGCATGTCCACACAATATTATAGGCCGAGAAAGCATCAGAAAAAATTTGTTTAAGCTACATTTTTACAATGAAATGGACCTGGACTCTCTTACTATTCTTTACGAAAAATCTTTCCACCAACCAGTCTGATTCATCGGTAATGAATCGTCTCAACCAATCGGAGACAAGAGCTACAACATGGCGTCGTAGGCGAAAGGAAAGGAGGATTGTTGTCGTGTACTATTGTGTTCGTCATCTTGTGAAAGGAGTATTGAAGGGTTTGTGGTGATAGTGAAGGTCACTGTGGAATTATTAACGCCGTTGTTATAGGACTGGTGCCAGTTGGTAGTGGTGAAGGTGAGTGTTTATTACTTGTTTGTGGTGGTGCATTACAACTGTTGTTGTTGAAGGATACAGTGGACAACATTTGTAAAGAAGTTGGCATTTACTTCACCTGCTTTTAAGGTCAGTGTTGACGAACACTTCAGCTTAGTGAAGTGTGGCTTTGGGATTTGATTTTAATGACTTTCCTAAGTTAGTTATCAATCCTGATGACTCTTATGGTTCATGGGAGGCACGGTTAGATGAATTTGAGCTTAGTGTGGAAATGGTTACCTTTAAGCTAGGGAAGGAAACAGTAAACCGGAGAAAGCAAGATGTTTTCAATGGGAGAATGAAATTGTTGGCTTTATTGCATGTCATTGGTCATGGAGGTAGAGATGCCCTAGAGTCTTTTGGATTTGATATGAGAAGTGAGGCAAGTAGTTATGATCAAGCGATGGCTCATTTGAAAAATGTTCATGGTTTCGAGGAAACAGTTTATGTTAAACCATTCAAGTTTGTCACTGCTAATCAGGCTGTGGGGGAGAATAAAATTGATTATCTGCTACTTGTTGAATAACTTGGTAGGTCATTAAGTTTTGGGAATGATGATAATGTTAGGCTGAAGTTTGCATTAGCTATAGCTGTGAATGGTTTGAGAGAATCTTCACTGCGTATTCAGCTGATGCAACAAGGTAATTTGAACTGGAAATGACTGACTGACAGTCTAAGGGCAAGAAAATTGGCTCGATATTCAGAGAACACTATGGAGCGGGGTAAGGCGAACCAGCTGATCTCCACCCAGGTGTCTGATAAGAAAGAGAACATGCATGGTGGTGAGTGTTACAGTAGTTTGAATGTACGTAGCATCTGCAATGGTCAATCCGCTGCGAAATATGGTAGATATGCTGAGATACATGCAGGAAAAATGAAAGGTGAGGCCGGCCACAGCTGTGATGATTATAGGTCTGCTCATGGTAGAAATTATAGGCTTACTAGGCATTCTAACAATGAAAGTTTCATGCCTGAATGGCGTAGAAAATACTCTAGTAAGAGCAGGGTTGAAAGTGATAAAAGAAATCATGGGACGAAGTGCAGAGATTATTTGGCTTTCCATGATGCTAAAGCGTGTTTTTGCCGTGGCAGAGATGATCACCAAATTAGGTTTTGCCCAGCTGTACACTGCTGGATTTGTGATGGTATGGGTAATATTTCCCAGGACTGCTGTTATAAAAAGGTATAAACATACTGATAGCTATAGTCATCGAAGTAGTAGCTGCAGTGGTGAAGGGATTTGTGCTAGTGAAATGAGTGAGGTTTACACAGGTCATGTAAGGTTCGCTTCTGTGCCCCAACCTGCAAGTGGTGTCAGAGCTAGGGGAGCTCGCGGCACCCTTGAAGCCCCTAACAGATCTACCCACTCTGAGGAGCTGGTCTCAGCCCAGAGGGACTCGTCTGTTAGGCCTGCGGAAGCTTTGGCTCCTGCGGAGGAAAGCCAGGAGGTAGTTGCTGAGCAGTCAACAGCTTGCTTCCGAGGCTGTTCAGAGGCCTCGCTCCGGTGAGAACATGGATTGCGATACTCACTCCGGTGAGGGAGATAATGCTACTCACCTAGGTGAGACTGTGATAGGAGGAGGTGAGAGTCAATTGTGTGACTCAAATCCAAATCCAGGTGGAGGTAAAGGCCAATTGTGTGGTCCGGAACCAAAGCTAAATGGAGGTAGAGGTGAGAGTCAACTGTGTGACTCAGATCCAAAGCCAAGTGGAGGTGAAGGCCAATTGTGTGGTCCGGAACCAAAGCCAAATAGAGGTGGAGGTGAGAATCTATTGTGACTCAGATCCAAAGCCAGGTGGAGGTGAAGGCCAATTGTGTTGTGCTGGAGCATCCATATTATACATAGTGAGTGATTCAACAGGTTATGCAATCATGGACCATTCTCTGGAACACAATCCATGTAAACAAACAAGAGAGCAGCAACGTAAATTTTTTCAATGATTGTCTACTATCACGTTACAGAGAATGTAAAACGACTTCCTCAGTTTAGTATTTTTAATTATTATTGTAATAATAAAGTGATTGATATCGTCAATAGTCATTTAGCAGCAGGAAGGAATGATGAGTCAGTGGGGTGATAATACTACTCCTAGTATAATGTCAAAAATAATCAATATATTATATTAATGTTTATCATTATTGATAATATATCATCATCCATAAAAAATTATCATTTATTAATTATTATTAATATAATTTATTCTAAAAAATACTTTTATAATAATAAGTAATAATAGTAAATGATATTACATACTTATAAATAATAAATAAAATATTTACTGCTACAGAATGTCCAGTTTTTTTGCAAGAGCCAAAACTCTTTCTTCAAAGTTTAATGTACTTTTTGGCACCCAAGCTGTTATAATAATATTATCATTTTCATTATATGAATAAGTAGATTGGTGCAGGTTTGTGTTGCTGAGCCAATAATTACTTTCAATTTTTTATAACCATTTCATGATTAACTTACATGTATAGCCTGGACTTTTAGAGTATGTTTCCAGGCATCTCAGAAGTCATATTTTCCAAAGTTTCCGCTAACACAGGGCTGTTGCAGAGGAGGGGTATCCATGCCCCACACCTCCCTTGCACCCCTCCCACCCACCTATTCAAGCCCCCCCCCCTTGAAAAATCCCAGTTACGCCCATGAATTAGAAGGCTGAAGAAATTAGGGTTATGTGGAAGTTCCTGTCAGTGTGCGCGCCAATTGGTGTCGTGCACACCAAGTAACTGCCAATATTCCACGACTTGCCGCAAATTTGCGAGCACATTTGTTTTTGGTTGGCCACGCCAACAGGAAATGAATTAGATGTTAGCTTTGGCATAAATATAACTAGTTCATCACTTGGAGCGGCAGATGAGGGATTATGATTAGCTATCTGTTTCTAGCATTAGAACTAGTATTTTTGTACATGGATTCTCTCCAGATGCTTCAGGTCACCACACTGTCGAGTGACTTCCTCAACAACCTCTGAGTTGGTGTATGAATGTGCAGTCCTTCTTGAAAAAGGTTTTATACAAATGACAAGACATCAGGAATGTCATTCAAGTTTTTATGGTTTTATCTATTTGTATCCGCAAAACCATCACCCAATCACCATATTTCCATTGGATGATACAAATTTGAAGCAAACCACACTGTGAAAAAAACCTATTAACCCAAATCAAGTCAAATTTTTCGTTTGGTTTGAGAAACGGATCTATTGCTTATCAATAGATCATCCATTCCTGCGCTTGATTATAATGCACCGTAGATGGTCAGATGGGGTCGGATTGATAAGTTTCCCAAGGAGTGGACAACTTGAACAGATTTCTTGATTCAACATTTTTGGCCAATAGAAGCATAATTAAATGAACATGAAACCATTCCAAATCTATGCTTTGCGGACTGATAAAGTTTTTCGGAACAAGTAAGTGTTTTTGTTTAATAACACAAAATCAAAGCAACAGTTACAAAAAAAAATTGACAATAGCAGAGCACTTCGTAAGAAAAGTTGCTTTTGCCCTTGACTGCTAAAGTGATGTAGAAATAGTTATGTAGTAGTCATTTGAGTAAAAAATGAAAGTAATAGGAAATGAAGAAATTGTTATTGCAGTTATTACTCCTCCAGGAATGGAATACATACCTTGCAAATATGTATTTAGAGAAAAGTGAGCTTGCTGGTGTCTTTTTATCAGAGTATCGATAGCCAGCTTGCACCGCATGTCAATTAGCACGAACACTTCTTGCTCTCCATGTGTGCTCTTCCCCTTCACTTGCACAGCATGTTCCTTCAATGATACGATGAGAAGTCGAATTATTTTCATTTTCAACTATCAACAAAAAAGTTACAATTGTAAATAATTTTTTCAACATAGCATCAGTCTGTCTGTGTATAAATGGTTCAATAGTTCTGCCCTTGATTATTAATAATAAAATCATTTCTTAGGATAAGTACAAAATGGGAAATCAACTCTGAAAACAATAGACTTTGCTACAGTAAACTTACCATTTGGCAAATATCTTCGGAGAACTAACTCGCGACATTTCAATCTGCACTGAAATGTTCGACCAACATGGGCCGTAAGGCACAGCAGTTTTGGCGTTACAAGTTCTACACAATTCATATAAATGATGCAAAATGCATATTGTACTGGTTTGGTGTTCAGTTAAGTACAAAGCACACTCTTTGACCAGTGCGCCATAAACATCAACTTCGTATTACTTTCAGCAAGACGACCATGTTTTTAGACCCAAAAGTCAAGTGCCCATTTTCATAGCCTCAACAGTGTAGTACTTTTTGTTATGCTTAATTACCTCCCGGCTGCGGATTTCTCTACAGGTTCAAGTGTATGCACGATTTCATCTCTATCATTCCTGTTCTCTATCCCAAGTTTATAATCACTGGTGTTTATCCCCGCAACTTCTGCTGGTCGTCGGCTGTTGAAGAAAACTAGTTTTTCCAAGATAAGGTTCTGGAGTTGAATATATTCTGGTGATTGCACCTGTCAGGTGATTTCGGCAGTCAAATATTGCATTTAAATGTCCAAGTCCTTCATCAGCAGCAAGTCCTGTGGTTTGTTTCGCCTTGACAGCCTCTGCATCCGTAAGGTCGATGAAGTGACAAGTGCTGTCCAAGAGCTTGAAAGAATCAAAAGGATGTCATCGGTATTCTCTTTTCTCTCTCTCTCATGCCAGGTTCTTTCTTTCTCTTGATCCAGTCAATGATGTTTAGTTTTGCGATGTCTTTTACGCAATTTGCGATGTCTTTTATGCAATTTGCGATGATAGCAACCAACTGTTTGTCGGTCTGTCTTAGTTCGATGCGGGCAGTAACAAATTCATCAAGTAGCTTTGGCTTGAGCAGATAACAAATATGCGAAAGTTCCAGATACCTCCATATCAGCCTTTCATCATCTAGCTAAGAAGCTTAGTTTTTGACGCATTTGGTTGATGATAGTTAGTTTAGGCTTGCCCCTTTTGGTAGAGTTGATGCTGTCCAAGTATGCGAATAAGATTGGTTTTGCAGATATGTGCAGCAGTCCTGAAATTGTGAGCCATATTGTGTTGGATTTTGGTGAATGTTCACAGTAAACTGGGAGTTTGCTCCACCATTTCTCCACTCAGTGCGCTGGCAATGCACCTACAGCCATCGGTGAGATGGGGTGCCGGTAGCAAAGCCGTACTGTGCCGGTGACAGGTAGTAGTGACCTCTACGGGCCGGTATGCTGACTCAGGGCCGGTATAAGATGGCTGCCATAGCTGAGAACTTTTGAAACCAGCTAGGACTTTCCACCAAGCCAGGACCACAAGTTATCTAGAGCCTTGGGACCTTGTAGAACAGTCTGATTGGACAGTAGGAGACAGGACTACCCCCTAAGCCACTTGGCGCCTTATTCATTTAACCCTTATTGATTGTATGATTGGTTAGTTATTTATATAATTCATTTCATCGGCTAGATAACTTCCTGTGCTCTTGTTGTTATATACTTTATGCTAATTAGTTCCTGTGAGCTCTCCTATAAAAGGAGAGACTTTTGCCATAATCTTTGCATTCATTCTCATGTCTCACCACAAACACCTTGGATGAATAATTACCCTTTAGGACTTTGTCTTGACAATATAGCCACGTACACAAGCACTACGCTGTATTGTTTATCTGAGCCATGGGCTCTTGCTATACCGGGTAAGTCGGTTGCCTGGAGACAATTGTCACTGTCAATCATCACAGTGTCCCCTCTGGAGAGAGGTATAAAACTTGAGCCTAGTGGATGTCCGTGGTAACCAGACCGAAATCCATTACAATATGTCTGAAAATGTGGCACAGAAAAGAAATTATGATAAATGCTGAATATGTGCGATGGATGAAGTGAAGGAGCACCATAATAAATTTTGAGAAATCTGTGCGAAGGAATGTCCACAACCAGTATTTTGTGACCATAAAATTTATATGATCCGCTGTAGCTGGTTAAATTCATCGATCACATGGACTTTTGTTAAATAATAACACGCAGCAATGATAGCAGTGAAAAGAAGAACACAATAACTGACCGACCCAGAAGGATGATGCAGTGAAAGGAAGCCCTTAAGATTTCCACAACTTGCTGGAAACGGTTATTTTTAACTAAGGTTATTTATCTTCAGTGTCTTTCATTCAGTAAATGATCACCTTACCTAGTTCAGCACACTCTGATAGGTAAGGTTAAAGTAAAAGCAATACATTGCGTGGAGCATCTTTGTCCAGTTTCTGAGAAGTGTCCCTTGATACACACGTTTTTATGTACTGGTGCAATCTCTTTTTTATGAAAGTAGCCCAAGTAAAAGTTACAATGCAAATAAAAATGAGCTTGGGTACTTTTTATAGGTTGTCGAAATGGAACGATTTCCTCTTCACCTTGATAAATCACCTGCAACACAGGACGAAACAAATATTTATTTCAATAGATAATCACACAACAAGACTAATATTAATAGAAGAAAAAAGTGAACAAAATGTCGTATGGTACTGGTGTTAACATCACCGGGCATACTAAGTGCCACCAGGTAACAAAAGTTAATGTTTTCGATGAGCAGGTAACCTAGTAGACAGCAAAATAATTCTCAACATCTTACGCGAATAACATTATGTCAGATGGTCTCAAAGCCTAAAGCTCAAGCTCACTTTATTCAAATAATCTATCATTCAAATTTAAATAATCAGTTGTCAATCAATTTCGGCGAGCGAAAATCTCTCAAAGTCAGCGAATAACTAAGGTTACAACTGCGACGAGATGCGCTTACTGTCCACATCTACAGTTGTATGACTCACTCAAGTTTCATATCATGAGTTAGAGGTAAAACCAAACTAACCAGTAATACTGCCAACTTGAGCCTGAGAACTAATGTTTGGCATGAGTTCTCGGGGGGTGACTGCAGACTCCGTATTGTAGGTGTTGAGCCTTAGCCTATATTTGCTAGTTTTCTCACGATTTTCTACCTTAAGCCTCAATTGGTTTCAAAAGCTTCCCAATGTTGATAAATAGGAGGGGTCCATGTTGAACTCTATTCAATAGAAATACAAGATAATGCAAACTTCAGCACAAGAGAGATTAAGTGTTAGTGCTAGAGTCTTTAATTTTAATGCCATTATCTTCCTCACGCAAAGGGAAACCAAGTCACCACTCATGCCCTTGTGGCCTCCCCCGGTGCGCCACCAACACCCCACTTGCCAGAAGCAGGAAGTAACATTGCCAGTTTTTGTGCACCGCGATAAGTAACAGTGTCTGGAGCTCCCCGGTATTGATGTACTTTTCTCCTTATTTTATAGTTTTTTTTATAGATAAGTGATACTTTTCTTACCTTGCAGTCTCTACTGGGAAACACCTCTTTGATTTTAGCCAAATAGTGGCTCGCCCTAAGCATACTTTGGTCACAAACTACTACCGTATCACCAGGACACAAGTTGGGAGAAGATGTATACCACTTATTTTGCTGAATGATGTTAGGAGCATGACATTTCACCCATTTTTTTCTAAAATACACAATAGATTTAACTAACAACGTTGGTTCTATAACTAGTAGCCCCATACAAACTACCTGGGTTATCGGCTCTAGTTTGGCCTAAGAATAAAAGATTTGGTGTTAGTACCTGGATACATGAATTATCATCCTTTTCTACTCCAAGTGGCCTCTCATTGAGGGTATTATATATTTGGTAGTGCAGAGTGTTGATCTGAGATGGGGAGAGGCGATGATTAGCCATTGAAAATGCAAAACACCGCTTTGTGGACTTGATTAAAGCCTCTACTGGCCCTTGCCTCCAGGGGCTGCTGGCCGGAAAAAGTTTCCATTTCGTACCATGGTCCGTCGATGTCTTATAAATGTCTTCTTTAACTCTTTGAACTGCATCCGCCTCGACCAATAAATTACCTCAGGAATCACCCGCTTTTTGCAAAAATGTTCAGTTTTCAAAATTTTAATAAAACTCACCTAAAGATGATATGGTAACAACTTTATGCTCATATGAATCAGCATTCTCTTTTCTCTTAGGAGAATTAATATCATGTTGATCCCACCAGTCTAAACTATTTTTATTATTTTTTTAGTTCGGAGACCATTCTTTAGTAATGACCTCAACAGATCAACCAGTTACAAAAAAATAACACACTAAACAAGAAACTGATAGCACAGCTGAAATGAGGACAAAATTCTGATTAGACTGGCCAAATTTGAAGCAAAAATATGCAAGAAAAGTGTTAGAACACTGCAACAACAATTGGACACTTGTTGCACAAATGACCGAAAATTTCGGAAATTTTTTTTTCTGAAAATAATTATTATTTTTATTACAGGCAAAAATAAAGCCCTCTTTAGTGCACAAATGAACTAGAAACATTTAGAGCTACATTTTGATGTAAAGAACAACATCAGTCAACATTTTTACAAAAATAATAAAAAAATATTAAAATTAATTATTTATTATCAGTGCCGTATCTAAATAATTAATTACTAGCTTACTAACCTTCAATTCCATTATGAGAGAGCTCAAACAATCTAACATAATAATAAACTAGCTAAATCAGAAGAAGAAAACAATGTGCTTGCTCCTTTCCAAAAAATATTTGCCCATTATTATCAAAAAAAATCCGAAATTTAAAACAGGAAGTGATGGGTTAAGGATATTTGGAACTGTTTCCGTTTAGAACGTCGTACAGTCTTCAAACAAAAACCAGAAAATAGGCAATTGTCTGCTCTACACGATGGTATAAAAATTATTCTTGTGAGTCTACACAAACGTTTGCAAAATGTTCCGAAAACCGGACGAACTTAATCACGAGCATTGCTCGTGAAGGATGAAGTGGACAGATAACTCCGCAACGAGCATTGCTCTACGTGGAATGACTAAGAGTTAACCAAGGATTATCATGCACGTGTAAGTTCTTTCCCTACAGCCACCAGTTGACTTCCTGGGTCAGTTTTGGATACTGGAGAAACGAATAAGTCCAAGAATGAATGCAGATCCATCTATCCATAAACCGGCGTGATATGAGCTGCTCTAAAGTAGAATCTGGTAATATCACTCCATAGACCTTTTGAGAGATTCTTTTTTTGAACTTTGCCCCAAACTAAGCAAGGTCCAAACAAATCCAGCATAACTCGATTAACTGGGATGGGAGAGGGGGGGGGGGGTCGGCTCTGGACTTAATCGAACTGATGGTGGTACTTCGATTTGTTGTTTAATCTGCTTTACATCTATCCTTCAAATGACGTGCATTTCCTTCTCGTTGCATCCGCTTTTCTAGAACCTTGAGTTGTCTAGTAAGACGATCAGAATCTGGCTAAAGTAGAATTTAGTCAACCATGAACCCTTAAAATATGCGCTTGCCTCATTAACAGTCTCGCATAAGTACGCAATAGTTTTTGAGCCTCGCGGGGGTTCTAGAGCAAACAAATGCTTATTTTCCTTCAGTCTGTCATCTTCTCCTGCAATTAACTTGTAGTCCGAAAATGCTAGCTCTCCACAAATGTTCAGCCAGTTGTATATAAGTTTGTCGTCTTTGTTAAGGCGCAAGTTGACTGTCTAAGAGCTCTTAGCCGTGATTCTTTGAAGTTTGCTTTGGTTTATTCACTAGTTGGCCACACTAAAACTGTTACAATCGGTAACCTAAGTTTATTCTGTTTGCGGCTATTCTACCATTGATCCCTATCTCGTTAAAACAGGTGTTAAATACCTCACATTCAATTTTAGAAACTCCGCCGCTACTTCCATTAAAGCCATTATGAACTTCAAGCTCATCTGGTTCAATCAAAGACATCTAGACCCAGAGGATTTACACCTGCAGTACTTGAACCCAGTTGAAACTGACATGTCCATACTTATAAAACAGGCTGTAAACACGTAAGTGTACTTTCATTTTGTTTATGACAATACCGGCATATAAAGAAGACAACTCCTAAAACAGCTGGAGCAACCTAATTGATAATCAAAATTATTGGTACAATGTTGGGTGTAGTAAGTCATAATAGTCTCTTAACAAAGACACAAACTTGAAAACTTGCACACCACTAGAAAACATCCCGCGCTGCATGTTGACTATTTTAGATAATTTGAAGTCTTTTCTAAGCGAGTATTATGAGTAGACCTAATTAACAGCTGAACCACCAATCAATGAACCATCAAGCAATGATCGATAAAGGTTCGGGTCCGGTAAGTAATACTTGACTCTGGACAAAGACCCAAACTTGAAAACTTGTATAACACTGAAAAAATATCCCAGGCTACTAGTTTATGACCATTTTAAAAAAGATTGTAGGTTGCCAATCGTTAACACATGTGTTCTGCATTTGTTGCTGGTCATTAACACATATGTTCTACATTGGTTGATGGTCATTCAGCTTATACATTTTTTTCGATGAAAGACTCATCTCAATATGGTGAAGTGCGCGACTACATATCACAAACCTGTTGAATATGGAGAACGTCAGCAGCAGTCAGATTAAAACTATACACAGTTGCCTGCCCACTGCATAGGCAAGACTTAAATTAATTGAAAACTTTCTAAGCAATATCTTTCAACAACTCGTGAACACTCAACAATGCAAATGTACAACACATGCAGATGTAAATGTTTTCGTAATTTTTTGCAGCACATGTTTTTAAATTTTAACATCCTCAATTTTTCTTTAATTGATAGGTGCTGTTTCTCACTTATTAGCCGTTTCAGCTGGTGCACAAGCAAGGCTGCTTCATAATACTTTTTATGATTAGATAATGAGAATGATATATGGACAAAGATAGCTGCATGCAGTACTATACAGGTAAGTGTAAAAATCACCCCTTGGAGAGGCATTTATATTTTGTGGCGTACGCAGAAAATCTTAATTAAAAAGTCTTTTCCGATCTTCTGATTGGCAATACTTGTTTTTGACAGTTTCTAGGGGTTTTCTTGCCATTGAATGATTCTTCCGTTGATTGTTGATGTCCCTTGGAGCTAGACTCTCCTTCACATCTACCAAACTGATTCACCTTTTAATATGCTAATCAGTTCTTATCAATTTGTTTTTCTTCCTTTTGGTTGAGTATAATAATAAATGTCTTATCAGTTCGACATAATCTGGTGAGTTATGCAACGGAAGTACCCTCAACACCTCAATCACCATATAAAATCGTTGTTTGAGCCCAAAATAAAGAAATATTATTACACAATGTTGCCTGATGCAGCTATGCAATAAGGTTAGAGCTAACCTCCCGTTGCATTATAAGTGGGGCCGACATCATCATATACGCACCAATCGCCAGTTCGAAACATCCAGGTATGCCGCATACAAAGAAGCACAGCTTTTTCTTGGCCCTGCAACCACTGAAGGCAGTTAAAATGTCTTCTGCAGGCAAGGCGGAAATTGCCATCACTTGTTTGCACCAATCATGGATTGCCTAATCAATCGTGTAGGCATTGAGAATATCTAAATAACATGTGTGTTATGCTGGACAGTGAGTACATCTGTAATGGCTGAACAGACATGCGATAGCTGTTGTTAGCATGACAACATCATCCTACTGTCTTGTTGTGTGTTACTGCTCTGTACACTGTATTTGTAATTACTAACTACCATGTACATCATATTCTATCACGACACACCACATTTTGATCAGATTTTTCACCTTTCTCACCTAACCGGCTGTAGTCCTTACCGGGTAGCCGTTCTGCAAGCTCCGAGCTCAATCATGGAGTGCCATAGCACCCTGTCGAATACATCCTCTTGCTGTAGCCTCCAGCGACTCATGTCTGACTTTATGGCGTCCTTCCATCACCCCCGAGGTCTTCCTCTCCTCCTCCTACCGTTGACCTGTAGATTTGTAACACGACGGATATCTTCGTCTGCATCCCTTCGGCAGACGTGACCATGCCACTGCAGGCGTCTCTTTCTCATGTCTGCTGATATTCTCTTGACTTCCACCTGTCTCCTTATTTCAGCATTTTCAACATGGTCCTCATATCTAATCCCATAGATATGTCTCAGCATTCTCACCTCTGTTGCATCCACTCTATCTTCCATTCTTTGTGTGACAGGCCAGGTTTCACTGCCATACATGAGTGTGGGTTTTATAGTGGTTTTGTATAGAAAGACCTTTAGTTTAGTTGGTACTTTTTTATCACTCAACACTCCCATAAGGTCCCTCCACCTGTCCCATGTCACACCAATCCTTTTAGCCATCTCCGCACCGCACCCTCCATCCTGATCTATCAGGCCATCAAGGTACTTAAAGGCAGTCGTCTCAAGGCAGCTCACTATGGTCCTGCTGGCTGTAGTTTTTCAGCTTTATCTTCGTTGTTGATCCTGCCGGTGGCATGTACTCAGTTTTAGTTCTGCTCAGTTTCAGTCCAGCATCCCTTTAAGTGTTTTCTCCAGTCGTCCAGTCTATCCTCCATCCCATCCGCCTCCCCTATCGCATAAAACTAAATCATCGTCTGCAAATAGCTTGGTCCATGGGGGTTTCTCCACTATTTCTTCTGTGATGGCATCCAGAATTAGGATAAACAGAAACAGACCGAGAGCTGAGCCTTGGTGTAGACCAACCTATTTTCACTTCCTCTGTAGCTCCCGCACACGTATTTACAGATGTTAAGCAGTCTTCATACATTTTGATCAGATTGATGTATGATAAATAGCTGATAAGCGTATTTAAACATACTTTAGGCTACATCAACTAACAGCGTGGACTTACAGATTTTTTATGGCTTACCAGGAATGCTCTGAATCTTTCACCGTATTGCCTGCCGATTATGAAAAGATCATTCTCTTATTGCTGTTTGTAAGGTTTGTCTTGTTGCAGCCCAGAAAGATGAAAATAATATACATTTTTTCAATTCAACAAACTAATTGAGCCGTTTCAACTAACCGGGAAAAAAACTGTTTAAAAATCATCCCATGAAATTGCAATACATTTCATGTTGTGTGCTTTGACCTGTGCCTGGAATGCTTGATTGCTGCTCTAAAATCGAACCAGAGTAAAAGTTGTGACTATGCTAAATTTTGGGTTGGCACAAATTTGTGAAGAAACTGGAACCATAAAAGTACTGAAAACTACAAACACCGTTGCGGTGTTGAAATTAGCATTACAATTATATAAAGTAGTTTGAGATTGGAAACTTTGGAACAGGTATCACCTAATTTTTCTTGTTTTGAAACGCATTTGAGAGCAATTTGAACCACTGATAATCTTCTTTCATAAGAATAGAACTGGTACACTTTATAACGCAACTACATTAAATCTAAACAACAGTATCTTATGTTAGTAATAGTAGATCAAATCAACCATACGATCAATAAAAAATGATGTGGATGACAAACTACTCACCAGGTTCAAAGTTCATCATCACTTTCTGAACAAGTCGTTTTCCCTTCAGCAAACGAATAATTTCTTTAAACACCTTCAATAATGTTATTGATATTGAAAAATGCTCAAGAAACAGATATTTATATTACAAGTAATATGGAATAGTTCAGTATTACCCACATTGAACATGGAACATATTACTCTTATGTAACCAATATCACACATATACTAAACATTCATTAGTAGTTGATGCAGATCTTATCCTAGCAAATGGCAAAAAACTGTTCAAAACAAACAGCTATATAATTATATGTAGTGCTAATAAATGTTGACTCACCGCTACATAATCGCTTTTGTCTCTGCTGGAAATGGGGATAAATACACAGGGCACTAGTCTGTTGTTGTCTATAAATATGTTGCATGTTAGCAGTTCAGCAAATGACTGCTTGACCACCTTGAATGTGCCGTCAACACACCTGCAATGAAAATTTACCTTAGTGCAATTACTGCAAGCTGTTGATAGCAGGCTGCTAATATACATAATTTCATCATCTTGGAAGAAATACAACTTGCTACTGGAATGAGTCTTTGAAAGTTAAATCGTGTTATTGTTGGCGAGGGGCAAGTAAAGCGGTTGCAAATACATGTTTAAAATTATGGATTGCTTTCCTTATAATTAATTAGTACAATTAAAAGCTATGGGTAGAGGGCAGATCAGAATTTTAGCATGCTTTACTTTCACTGTCGCGTAAATGCTCTTCAGCATGAACTGCTGAGAACGTGTTTTTTAACTGAATTGGTTTTACGTACTGTATCAATGATCAATGACAAAATTTGCCAGTTTTATACTAATTGCTAAGAACAAAAAGAAAAACGGTTTGAAAACAAATGTTTGTGTTCTTAAAGTTGCTGGAGTGATTAACTTGCCATATAAGCACATTTGAAATTTGGATTCACATTACTCTTTACTCATATTGTTTAGAATCTGCCAAATACCATCATCGTGACACCAAAAAAGACCTCATGTCCTCAAACATCCACATACCACAAATCAGCCTTTGACAATAGTGCAAACTGTTGCACTGTTGCCATTATAATGTGCCTTGATGGGCTCCGCCTCTCTTTTTAAACCTAGAGAGATGAATTATAAATGGAATGCTGATCAGGTTAAAACTACAAAATATACTAACGGATAATTGCAATTCTGTTTGTATTGCCAACAAGTGGGTAATGCTACCATTTTTTTAACTAATGGGCTAACAATACAGCTAAGTCAATGAGCAGAAGCCACTCCATATTTTCACATACTGGCAGTGTTCCAAATATCTAATTAGTTTGCATTTCAAAATGTAGTCTGTACCTGATCATTGCAATACCAATCTTAGGCTGACATGTACACCACAGGTAATGATTTAATTGCAGGTAGTTAATGATTCAAAATTATGACTTGTTGGGCAAGGTTGAAACTTTGCTACTCGAATTCGCTGTATCTTTTGTTGGAAGTTCGCCCGAACAAGGGCTGATGGCAGTGGTTCCTGTGGATCCTTGTTTCGGCCTTTGGTCAGAGCATCACAGAGAATTTTGTTTGGTGGACAAGAGGCATCTTGTTGGGCTTGTTTTTTTATCTGTCAAAATGGTTTGTTAGGTATACAAATACAAAAACTGCAGTAACTAGATGTACTTTGTCTAATAACTCACAACACTCAAGTCCAATTTGTGGCTTACACGATGACTATGTTACAAATGTCTTAGACATCTTCATCCAAGTTTGATAAAACGTACCTGTGCATTGAATTGAACTCCATGCAGACAGGCAAATTCTGGTTGTTAGTGGAGTACGTGTAAGAAAACTGGCCGAGCACTTCCTGTAGGGTTGCCTTACAATCAAGATTAAACAAAGAGCAGCGCCAGGAGGTTCTTGTCTCCTAAAACTACATGATTAGATCACAATTGTAAGAATTTTGTCCAACTAATGCAAATATTGTAATTGATTCCAGTCTGGTTCCACGGACAGCCCCCAAGCTCAAGTATTGTACCTCTCTCCAGAGGGTACACTGTGCTGCTCGACCAGTGACAACTGTGCAATCAGGCAACCGAAATACCCGGTATGGCTGGAGCCCATGGCGCATGCAAACAACACAGAGTAACGTTTGAATCATGGCTATATTCTCACAAGTCAAAGTCCTAGTGGGTATTAATCCTCGAGGGTTATTGTGGCAAGACATGAGAATGAATGTAAATTGTATAAGCAAAGTCACTCCTTTTATAGGAAGACTCGCAATAGACAATCAGCATAATTCATATAAGATCAATAGTACAGTAAGTAAATCAACCAATGCAAACAGGTATATAAATAGTTAGCAAATCAGGTAAGGTGAATAAGTTAAACTTAAATGGCGCCAAGTGGTTAGAGAGCACAGTCCTATCTCCAGTGTCCAATCACATGTCCTACAGGGCTCCCAGGCAATAGTTAGCTTACGATTCATTTGTCTGGTAATCCGAGGAAGGGTACTTCCGGTTCCTGGCCTCGACTAAGTTCCCAGATAAGTTTAAGGTTCCTCCTCTAAGGCGGCCATATTGTGCCGTCTCGGTATGGCTATCCCGGGTTGGTAAGAGGTCAACACCGGTCCTGCAGGGGTCACCACCGGCCCTGCACACCATGCCACCGGCACAGTATAACTTCTCACCTAATCAGCAGGTAACCGGATGCTGTAGGCTGAAGTCTAACGCATTGTTTGCAAAGGGTGAAGAGTAAATGACCTGTTTACTGTGAACTTCCACCAAAATCTACCACAATATCTAGCATCAAATGATGAACTGTGATGGGGAATGACATTCAACTCTCTGTATCTATTTCTTTTGACCAACTTGTAGCAAAATTTGTCTACCACCAGATCACCCTCTCTTTGTATTTCTTTCTGAATTAATTTCAATGGAAATACATCCACCAACACCTGAACTGACCTGGTGAAAATAAATTGCCGAGATAAGTTGTATTTCCTATTTCAGTGTTTTGCTGTAAACAACACACCAACTGTTGATTTAATTAACTGCAACTGCAGCTATGTATTGAGTCCAGTCATAATTATTGCTTAGAGAAAATTACCAATTATTTAAAAAGTTCCTCACCTTGTAGCGTATATTATTTTCCAGTAATATACAAGTCTTCAAGTTTGTGTCGCTCTTCAGAAATTATTATGACATACTAGACCCAACACTTTACTAATAATTTTGGCTATTAATTTTTTTGCTCTGAATGCTTTAAGAGTTGTCTTCTTTTTATGCCAGTCTTGTCATAATTAAAACGAAAGTGCACGTATGTGTTTATAGCGTGTTTTTATCAGTGTGGGTATGTCATTTCTAACTGGGTCTAAGTAGTGCGGGTCTAAATTATCTGGGTCTAGTTGGTGGGATTGATAACTTTTGTCATCAGCCACAAAAAACGTAAAGTGCATTGAATAGCAAATGTTGAGTACGTTTTCAGTAAAACACGTCACCAGTTTAAATGGAGCCAAGAAACTTGCTCATCTTCTTAGATACGTTGTGTTAATTTGCTTTGCCATGTTGCTCAAAAGCAACGTACGACCCCCACCACCATCCCTTCGATCTTGCTGGTAATTGTTGCAATTGATGTTAAGCTGAATGTCACTGTCTGTCGGTTGTTGTTCTGTATGGTCATGATGCAACAGCGTTTCAATATCTCGAATATTTTTATACTGGTATCATTAACTGTAGTTAGAGATTTGTTTTTGCTCATAATTATTCAAGTAGTGAGTGATGAAATTAGTGTTGTACCGCACTGGTGCATTATTAGCATAGTATAATAATAATAATAATAATGATTTTTTTATTTTCGTTATCGAGTTTTTTAATTAAGTGTTGATACTTCTTGTAATAGTCTTGTTTATATTGTTGTTGCATGGCCTTTTTAATCGAAAACTTCCTCTATTGACATAAAATCCAAAAATGGCAATATATATTATTATTATTATTATAATTAATGGCTGTGGCAATTCCTTTGTGCTAGGCATTTACCCAACCCTTTGCAATGCAGGCTGCAATAAAAGGTAGCATTTATTTGACAGTCCTGAAATTAACATGGTGGAAACAACTTTGTTTAACACATCTCTTACATGACACGAGCCCACTCGGAATGAGTACAGTAAACCGGTAATTGTCTGTTCACAATTTCCATGTGAGCAAAGTAAGAGTAAGGTCTTACATTTTGGTATCATTCTATTCAGAATCATTTGCTGTATAATTCTAAATTATCTTTAATACATGGCCTCAGGCTAGTTTTGACTTTTACAATTTTTTATTTTTGGTTTTTGTTCCTTAGCAACCAGCAATGGCGCACAGATTTTTGGTGCATGCGGTTGCTTTTGTTTTTTGGAATTTTTTTTTTTATAGATAGATTTTCAAAAAACTAAATATAAGGATATTGAAAGCACCATGTTTTGAGCATAGTGACCAGTTTTGGTGAAATTTCGAGCACGGTAAGTGTAGTTTCTCACTCATTGTAATAATAATTAATAATTATTTATTATTACCAAAATCGTCATTTTTTTCATTGTAATTATTTTTCTTATTTAAGATATTTAGCACAATTTTTTTTGAAACGAAGGAAGTACACATCCTAGCGCTCATATTCACCAAGTTTCATACTGATTGGACAAGTTTCGGCTGGCTTATGAATTTTTTTAGCTTTTCGTTATTTTTAATAATTATTGCCGAAATCGGACTTATTTTCGGAGCTAATTTTTCCCATCAAAACGGTAGCGGCTGTCAAAAAAAGTTTGATATTCAGAATCCCCATGATCTTTTGATCATACACACCAATTTTTATGAATATCAAAACAATATAAGGTTGTTAATTATTTATCAATAGTAGCCATTGTTTTTTATTATTATTACCCACAACATCATTTTGGGACAAATAATTAAAGTATTTAAGAGGGTTCCATTGGCAAAATAAAACGTAAATTTGAGAGATAACCACTGAAACATTGTCTTGGCAGTCTTTTGTTGACTTTCAAGCATTATAAGTATTTTTTTCTCTAGTTCATAAAAACCAATTAATAAGCCATTACAGATGTTGCGCAATGGCATTCTTGTGGTTTTGTGGTTTTTGATTGAGGTTTTGAGGCTTTTTTTTTTTCAAAGCCCAACCTAGCAAATAAATAATCATTTTAGAACAAAATTCTGCCACCTTTTCATTGCTGCAATTTTTTTGTGTCTAGGACAAATATTTCTCGTGTAAAATGCAAATCCATACATCGGCCTCCCCTCGGCCTAGCTTCGTGGTTACTTGCTATGTCGCAATAAGTGCCCAAAAGGGTAGGCGGGGAAAATTTTTTTGGTTTTTTCTGTGTCCATGATAATGCCCCTATAATTTTTAAGGAGAATCTTATCGTTCTTTTGGTATTTGTTTCACTGTTGTAGCTGCATCGAGTGAGCCGCTAAAAAATAATGAAAATAAGCGAAAAACCACGAAAACCACAGAAAGCACCCTGTAATGAATGTGTTAAACAATTCAATTAATTTAATAAAACTTGTAGTAAAACGACAATGCACACGAAAAGCTAATTTTTTTTTATCAATTTTCAATATATTTGAAAAGTTTTAAATCGGATTTTAGAGAACCAGAGTGCTTTCATGCCTGATACTTTTGTTAATAAACTTGGACTTTAGCAAAGCGTTTCATTTATAATCTATCAATCACAAATTGTTACTTCATTTTATGTAGGTTTATCATTTTATATGCTCTAATGTGTATAATTCCATGTGTGGATAAGGAATTATTGTAGCACACACAAACTACCTGCTAAAATAAACAGGTTTAGCGTAAAAGACATAAAGTTTTTCTATGAATCCTCTCCACTACGGTCCTTTCTGGTCTGTCATATAAACATTACCACAACGAATCTGCCATTTAATATTAAATTACGTGACAATTTCAATTGAGTACATTTTCCTACACTTACACGCTCATCGTTATAACAAGTCCAGCTACTGCCCTCGCCCTTGATATAGGTGACGTAGTGCCTTGTAAGCCTGTGTGTGAGATGGCACCCACCAATTGGTATTCCTGTTAACAGAACACAAACTTAACCTATGCTGACGACCCAGCACGCTAGACAAAGTACTCATTTCTAGCACTGCAGGTCACAGTACATAACTTCAAAATTAATTACATAGCCTCTTTTTAAATAGCTCCCTGATGCTTAGCACTGCAGCTCTAGTGTAGCCTGCCATGCCAGCAGCAGTAGGTAGGGCAAATAACTTAGCCTAGTACAAAACAGGATTAGAACTAGTAAAGATCCATAAATACTCTAACCTGTCTATAACCCACAGTAACATGATTAGTCACTTCAACAGCTTTAGACAGCTTGTGCCCGGTATTGCTTATCTTTTTTATTGAACAAAAAGAACCTCTGGTGGCTCTGCAAGAGAGCATGTCTGAGAGCCTTTCCCATGACTGCCACATCTGTTGGAACAGAGACGACAATATCATTAAATAACACTTGGCATTCCATGAAAACTATACCCAAATTTCAACAGCACTTGCTTGCCATTGAATGACAATACAAAACTGCCACATCTGTCAATCACAATTATATACTGCTTTCCCAAAAACAAAAACTATGCAACTCAAACAAAAACCATTATTTCTTACGAAAACCCCCGCAGCTTGAAAAATAGAATAAAAATCTTGGAATTTAAAAAGTTGAGTATTCACATACAATAGAGTACACTAGTATTACCTGGAGCAAAGATAATTATCTATTTCAGCAGGCTTGAAATATTGGTTAACAATATTTTTCATCGTGTCATTTTTCTACAAACATGGCATATCATATCATAGATCGATACAAGGCAATGAACACTTAAGCTACGTTGGCATGTTGTTATCTGTGCGAGCAATTAAATGTGTTTTCTTTTCCAAACTTCTTGCTTATGGTATGGATGATCATTCAGTAGATTACTCTCCCGATAATTTAATTGATTCAAACCCGTACAGTTTTAAGTTCTCATGAAATCATTGCCAAGATTGAACTGGTTTACACCAGCTATAAATAGGAGAATGCAGCCGAGATTAAATGTCATTACAAGAAGTAAATATGCTTTTGAAGCAACTTTGAGTTACCTAAGGAGATATCTCGTATTGACTGTAAAAATAACTTTTCATATTAATATTAATCATTACTGTATCAGCCATTCTGACCCCATCTAGTCATGTGTTACAACGATCTTACGCCAAAATAATGCCAGAAAAATTGCTTTCCTAGCAGAACAGCTGTGATCTGCAGTACCTATTGTCACAAAGGTGTAAATGTTTGTGATTAAAAAATGGGTTTGGGGTTGGTAAATAAAACTTGCTGTGTTACCTCTCCTAATGGCAGAGGCAGTAGAATCATTCTCTGCGGTTCATGTTGGCTATGCTGATAGGATGCGCAGACCTGTTCAGTTTGCAGATTGCCACAAAAGTTGGAAAGTTCACTAAAAATACATCAGTTACGTAAATAATAGAGGTCGTGGAGAGTAAAAACTTTGTTAGCTACTTTTTGAAATGATAAACATTCGCTTGCTTTAGCGGCCAACAATACTAATAACTTGGACGACAAATTGCAAGCCGGCAAAAAAACATACGGCAGATAGATTCTATGTTCCACCAGCACTCACCTCTGACATGACATGTTCACTACATGCTGATAAAATTCTACCACATCTTGCTGGCGGCCGTCGACCATATCTAGCTGATCTGTAAAACATAATCAACAAAGGTTGAACATTAAACTGCCTGAAGCTAAGTAAAAATTGATTGTTGAGCTGTTCAGCTGCTGTGGTATCACTATTGACACAATACAATTATTGGTAGATTAATCAAAGATATCATCACAAAACTTACAAATGTACATACACAGAGCAACAATTGCAAAATAAAATAAGGAAATCCTTAACTAATAATTCCAAACATGTAGTATATATTCACACAGGGCAAGAAAAACAGCATAAACTTTACTTCAGTGTATAGTGTGACAGTGATGGATTGGGTAACCGCAAACCATAAATAATGTAGTAAGACTGTTACGGATTACCTTTAGCAAGTTCAGAAACCATGTCTTCACTCTATTTCTAAAGAATTGCACAAGCCAAGCATCTGGAAGAACCTGCAACACCATTTATATAATACAAATTCACCATCAAATGTGCCAAGTTGCAAAGCAGCAAAGCTTCAATTTGCCAACCTTCATTTTATTGCAAGCATTTCAAATAAAAAGAGACAGTGCTGCGAATACAATTTTTACTACAGTTACACTCACAAAACATTTAGATGTTATCTTCGATGAACAAATTTGAAATTTACCTGTACTTCCTTAAAGAATGATCAAAGTAAATATTTTGCTATAGCAAAACAAAGCAATAAACATACATTGTGTTTGAATCCACTGCAATGATTGTCGTTGGAATACTATCTATTTTCCTTGTAAAACTTCCAACTTAGGTTCGCTTTGTATATATATAACGACATACACATTTGCTGGTAGGAACAGCAATGATGCAACAATTGCATGCAGCTTGATATGTAGCAGGTATTACCATCATTGCTGAAGCCAGCAGATGGTGAAATACGAAAATCAAAATTTAACAACTATATTTGATTGCTGCTGATTTATGTTTTGTATTGATGGGCAACCAAATTATTTGAGTGAATCATTCACAAGTTAATTTCCACACAAGATATAACAAAAATTTTGTATTATCGATGACACAAAACATTACCAACTCACTGCGCCACATCAGCAGTTGTGCCACATGCTAAGTAGACAATGGTTAGCTTGCTCAGTGGCAAAATATCGTGATAGTATAAGAAAGTTCTGTGAAAATTATTACATCGAGCATAAACATGCTGCAAATAAAGTTTTTTTGATATAACAAAGATCTAAATGATTTAAAACTAAAGTAGCAGCAAAAAGATATCGTCCCAAACATGTGACACAATGTTACTACATATGCCTGATGAGAAAAATACTACAGACCAGTTATTTCTATCAAATATTACATGACAACTTGGTGCAGACACTTAAACTTACATGGTAAATCTGATGCAGTGATGCTATTATTGCTAAGAGCAACACATGCTCCAGAATGTATATAGCCACACGGACCGCATATTCTGGCAGTTCTCTTGAAGTGATATTTACCCATAATCTAAAAAATACTATATCAATCATGACCTTCCCCAATAATGCATGTATGTATCATCGTCTAACATTTTGAGGTACAAAAACTATTAGTATTGTACAACAAATAGCTAGTAAATGACTAACAGCAAGCACGGGCAGTCGGACTAATGGATACAATAGTAAGAAATGACTGGTGGAGTCATCTATGTATTGTGAAGGACGCCACGAGTACAACGAAGAGACAGACTCAATTTACCACTAACGTTCTTCTCATTCCATAAACTTACCTGCTTGCTAAAGCATTCTATTACATTGTTCTATTGTCGTTCCACCCAATCAATGCTTAGGGGTGGAACGTGCTATTGTCATATATTCAAGGCGGTGCTAACAATACAAGGTCACCCAATCACTGTGTACTGGGCGTAACCTTCTTTTATATTTTATATCTCCTTTGTTTTACTTCACATTATAAATACCTAAGTTTCAGTCAATAAAACAGAGTTACACCGCACACTCTCCGAAGTCACTTTGTTTAACAAAATGCTTCAATAACGCACTATACAAAACCTCTAAACGACTTATTCAATATAGCTTGCTATAACGATAGACTCAGTTGTAACCCAGTATAGCCACCAGTCAGAACAATCACCAGGCTGTTCGGCCTTGCCTGACAGTTGTTCGGCCTTGGCTGTGGAAGGCAATAGCAGGACTGGCCGGCTCAGCTATAAGTCAGTAATGGCTAGCAACTGAGTCCGGCAGATAGTCGTAGCTCGTGCCATCACACAAGCAGAGCCAACATTTGGTGACGGGAGGCAGGCAGTACAGGTGCTGAGGCTAGCTACCGAAAGTGAAATCTTGTACAGTATTAGCATTACCATTCATCACTAGCTAGGTAGTAGTACTAATGACTATAGACGACGAAAAATCAATAAAATAATAGTAACTGTACTGGACGACCTGGACGACTTGGCACAATCAGAATTGTAATGCGTTGCTGGAGTTCAATGACTATGATAATCATCATAAAAAATAACAATATTTAAAAAATTGCCGTAAAATTACATGGAATATTGATTGTTGATGTCGATAATGGTGATATATTTAATATATAATAATGGTAATAGTAACAACAACAATAAAATTAATATTAATTAGTAATATTACTAACATAACAATTTCATAGCTAGTAATAAGTAGTTATTGTACTAGCTATTACTTGATTAATTACAAATATTGCTACTAGCTGTGATGAAAATTATTAATAACATTATAATAGCGATATTTACACTAATAGCAATAATAGCAATAAAAAGAACAATAACAGCAATAGTAACAATAATAATAATACTAACAACAATAATAACAATAATAATGATATCAATAACTAGTAAATAATAATAATTAATATCTATTCATGATTATGTTTATTAAATCAATAACTTCATATTACATATTATCAAGTAATTATTATTATTTATTATTATTAAGGAGGTGCTATATGTAATTAGTTATTTATAAGCACTGCTGACTGACTGACTACTACTACTATTATTGTTCTTTATTATTACAGCAGCAGTAGTCACTTGTTGTAACAAAACCTGATTCAAATCGTTGCTTGATGACAATAGTACAGTCACTGCATTTTATGTGACAATTTTTAACCATTATCGTTTACTTGAGTGCGTACCTTGATTTGTGTTGGATTTAAATGTGGCAGAGTAAACATGTTCTGGTGGGAACTATTTCGTGCCACTAGGAATTCATAGAACTAAAATAATGCAGTGTGGGATTTACCACGACAACCGTCGATCATAAATCGATCTAATCGTTAACAGATGGGGTCCTCAAACCAAACGTATCTTTATCAGGATTAGTGGCTACATAGTTAACAATAACTTACTCATCGCCGGGCAATACAAATGTGCGCGCATTTTGGCGTCTTGCGTGCACATGCGCGCCAGGATTCACCCCGCACATATTTCTGTCAGTCAAATCTGTGGATTGACGCCAGTGTGAGCGCACCCCGGCGCCTACCCACGGATTTTGACTGGCGGAAATATGTGCGCGCACACTGACAGGAACTTCCACATTACCTAAAAATTTTACCTCATCAAGGGCTGATCAATATTAAAAACTTTTTCATTATTTTGCTTTCAGAATCGTTCCATCTTCTGTTGAGCAAACTCACAGTTACCAACAGTGGCAAAGAATGGCTCCATGATCAGGGAGAACCTGACATGCCCAACAACACTCTATCAAGCAAGTATCGCTTGATATAACCTTGCACTATTTATCGACAGTGGATTGTATAATGTCGATAGCTACACAGTAAGTGCTTGGCTTTGAGTATGTTACAGGAACTCGATATAGAGGTCAGTTTGTTAGCATGAAGCTTCTTCCTTTTGGGTGTATTATGGTTACATATTTTACAAAAGTACCTTTATGCAATGCATACATAACTAAAATATGTTTATTTGTGGGTAGCAAATAAATTAATTTGAAGCATCGTGCTCAACTTCATTTTGGTCTGTAAGCGAATGTAATTGGTAAAAACAACAGTAATTTTACTTAAGCCATGAGGTGGGTAGGCGTAATAGCTTAACTATAAATAAATGAGAGATCCGCGCCACAAATCACAGCAGCACTACATCAAAGTTCATGCTGTCACTTTGATTGAGTCACTTGGAGCTGAAAAAGTTCGCTGGTTTTTTGGCATCATCAAAGTCATAATACCTGCATGAAATTAATATATCTATTTATTGTCATGTATTCTAGTTTTAGCGTTGCACACTCAACTGTTCACAAAAGTGTGACCAGAGGAGCGAACGCTCTTTTGGAGCTTGAAAGCCAGTATATTCAATGGCCATCAGAGACAGAGATGGCAGTAGAAGAAGCAACATTCTTTACGAGATATGGTAAGTGGGTGATGGAAATTTTTGCCAACTGTGAGTACGAGGTATATCGGTCATCTAAGTTCTTGCAAAAATGTTAGGAAGGTTTTGTCAACTGATGGGTTTATTTGCTCAGTTGGCTCACTATGTACCAGTTGATGTTGGGTTGTTTAGACCAGTTATGATTATCAACAAAATGCCTACTACCATAAAAACTTACTAATGCTGCCATACTCACACTTACACAGGGGCTTATACTAAGGAATGTGCCAAGATTTTTTGCTTGAGAGGGTGTAGACTAATGGTGAGTGCAGGGTACATTTGTGTTTAAAAACTTTTTTGTCAGTGCTCGATGTTTTGGTTAATCGAAAGGTTGGTGTGTTACAAGTTTCCCACTGGTGGTGGGTTTAATAGATGGAACTGAGATAGTCTTCCCAGCCCTCACGATATCCAGAGGTACATAGAAAATTTGTGACAATGGTTTTCATTTATAAAAACTCTTTATAAGACGCGTTTGACTTATGAACTGCGATTTGACTTTCATTCTATGTCTGACAGAATAAATCTTGCTTGCTTTAATAATTGCTTGTAAGTATTTACAACTAAGCTGCTATTTTCCCAGAGCAGTCTTGCATTGAGGTAAAAAAACGTAAAGTAATCATTTTGTTAGATTTTCAGCAACATCTATAATATGAAACCGACATTCGTCTGTAGGAAGACTCACAATTTGTATTCTCATTGGTCGACCAAACATATGCACAACTTAAACGAATTTAATTTGGAGCATTTTTTTTATTGAGAATCCCTAATCTTTATTTTTCCGAACTAATGCAGATCTTTGTATAGTTTTAGATGCTGGTAAATGCTGTCGACTGTGAAGCTTCCAAGTGGTCACAAACAGCTCCTGCTATGTTTGCAACATGAGAAGTAAGTATTATTTTATTAAAGTTTCAATATACTACTGTACCTGTGTACTACTATACCGTGTACTACTATACCTGTGTACTACTGTACCTATGTACTACTGTACCTGTGTACTACTGTACCTGTGTACTACTGTACCCATGTACTACTGTACCTATGTACTACTATATTTGTGTACTACTATACCGTGTACTACTATACCTGTGTACTACTATACCGTGTACTACTATACCTGTGTACTACTATACCTATGTACTACTGAACCTTTGTACTACTATACCTTTGTAATACTATCTTTATGTACCACTATTCCTATATACTATCATGTGTATTTACTACAATGTCTATGTACTTTCATGTCTACTTGCTGTTGTCTGTGCACTACTACTATATGTAGGTAATACTATGTCTGCATACTACTATGTCCATGTAATTTTATGTCTATGCACAACAATTGTTACGAGTTGCTATGTCTATGTACTTCTATTTCTATGCACTACAATTTCTAAGAATTGCTATGCCAGTGCACTACTATGTCTATCCACTACTGTGTATATGCACTACTGTGTCTATGCGCTACCGTGTCTACTCACTACTGTGTCTACGCACTACTGTGTCTATCCACTACTGTGTCTACGCACTACTGTGTCTACGCAATTTTTTGTCTACGCACTACTGTGTCTATCCACTACTGTGTCTATGCACTACTGTGTCTATGCACCACTGTGTCTATTCACTACTGTGTCTACGCACTACTGTGTCTAGCCACTACTGTGTCTATGCACTACTGTGTCTATGCGCTACTGTGTCTACGCACTACTGTGTCTACGCACTACTTTGTCTATCCACTACTGTGTCTATGCACTACTGTGTTTACGCACTACTGTGTCTATGCACTACTGTGTCTATGCACTACTGTGTCTATGCGCTACTGTGTCTACGCACTACTGTGTCTACGCACTACTTTGTCTATCCACTACTGTGTCTATGCACTACTGTGTTTACGCACTACTGTGTCTATGCACTACTTTGTCTATCCACTACTGTGTCTATGCACTACTGTGTTTACGCACTACTGTGTCTATGCACTACTGCGTCTATGCACTACTGCATCTATGCACTACTGTGTCTATCCACTACTGTGTCTATGCACTACTGTGTTTACGCACTACTGTGTCTACGCACTACTATGTTTATCCACTACTGTGTATATGCACTACTGTGTCTATGCACTACTGTGTCCATGCACTACTGTGTCTATCCACTACTGTGTCTACCCAATACTATGTGCATCACTGCTTAGTATTTTTCGCAAGGCACTATTTGAGAATTCACTGGTAGTATGTATCATTCACTTATATTGCATGCTTCAGATTATTGCTCCAGCGGAGTGCATACATGAGCTGTTACATTTGTTTTACCACATATAAAGTAGTCCGTGATTCTGCACTCTCTCTGGATGTTCAATAGCGCAGTGTTGAGCTGTGCGTAACGTGTAAGTACTGAAAACAGTTTATGTTCATGAAACAATTGCTATGCTGCCTACCTTTTCTACTCCAAGGTTTCATTGATGGTTAAAAATTTTTGGGTTGCTGAGAAACAGAACCTCGCTCGTTGCATTTGAAAGGAAATTAGCAATTTTCTCACACTGTTTAGTTTGGAAGTAAATGATTGATGGACTCATTCACAATGGGTCATTCCCAGTGCGTTAAAGGGTGTCATTCACACTTTTCTGAATTGAAAAAATAACTACATAGCTGTGTTCAGCATACTCTCTTTGAATATGCTATCAATTTTTAAAGTTGTAAACCTACTGGAGCCTTCACAATAGGCTGGCAAGTAACATCATCTCTAGCTGCCACTTGAAAAACAATATTTACCTAACCCTATGAAACGTGATGTCACGCCGCTGGTGTGCATTTGTTATTGTCACGTGAGCGCGCTATATGTTTAATGTAATGGCCACCGATGTAGATGTAACGCGTAAAACACTCACTAATAGGCGCCAGTTTAAAAGAGATTATAGCCAGTTTTAAACACTTAATTGATCAAATCATCTCATAGGGCTTGTTCTTCAACACCCACAACTTGACGCTATTATGTTGAATTGTTGTGTACTCAGCCTGAATTGGCACAATTTAACTTATTAGTGGCAGTATTAACGCCAGCGGGTGATTTGGTGTCAAGGTCATTTTGTTATGTCCTTGACTTGATCACTAGCAACAGTATATATCAATTATTATTGTTGTTGGTTCTTATCTCGTTATCATGAACAAAGAACAACAGTGATGATGATGCTTCATATAATCATCATCATTGAAAAGAACTTTTATTTATTAATAAAATACAATAATGGTAAATATTTATAACAATAATATTATTAATTAATTATTTCAATCAATTCATTGGCTGCTCATTTTTTTTTTAATGGAGTCAGTGCGTGTATGTAATTGACTTACACGTTACAAATAAGAGATACTTGTTTAGAATGTTGATCAACAGAGATGATATGATTAAAGATAGTGAAGGTTTGTAAAGTTTACTACAAGGCTTGTGTTATAGTGGCAGGCGAGTAATTGATCGTAAATTATTTGATTTGCTGTTGCGGCAGTTGATATTAGCGCACTCGCTAGACTAGTTGTAAAGCATTCACTGAGCAAGCACGGGTAGCCAAGCATGCCGCGCTAGTGATCACATACTTGGGCAATAAGCTATGGACTTTGGCAGCGAGGTTATTGATCGGACCCCCAAATGGTTTGTTGGTCTATTGGCTAACCAAAAGTAATTAATTACGACTCGCTATAAAAACAAATGCACACCAGCGGCGTGACGTCACGTTTCATAGGGTTTGCTGAAGATTGTTTTTCAAGTGGCAGCTAGAGATGATGTTACTTGCCAGCCTATTGTGAAGGCTCCAGTAGGTCTACAATTTTAAAAATTGGTAGCATAGTCAAAGAGAGTATGCTGAACTCAGCTATGTAAGTATTTTTTCAATTCAGAAATGTGTGAATGACACCCTTTAACAAATGCACTAAAGTTATTTCTATAGTTTTCTTGTTTAATCAGACAAAGGTAAAATCGTGTATTTTCATATTTTAAAAAGGTTAATTTAGACCTTACTTTTTATATTAGTCACCAACCCTTGATCTAAATCAGGGTTTGACTCATGCAATTTCCTCTTTTGTATCTAGTTCCATAGCAACAAGCCTTGTTGCATGGGTGGTAATCGGACTCTCAAGCTTCCTTCACAATAATTTTTTGAAAGAAAATGTTTGAAAATGATTTATTTGAAAAAACTGTGGAAGCTCATGTTTTATGCTATGCATTCAGTTGTTTGACTCACAACTGCTAATCACTCATGCTATTCACTAACAAGTATTTCTTATCTATTGTTATTAGTTGTTTCACCATTATAAAATTGTTTAAATTGAAAGAAAAACACTTGAGCATCGTATTAGGTGGTTTTAAAATTTGAGCTTTTGAAACAATTTTACTAAAGTCGATAAAAACCAATAAAAAAAATCCATCACTGCCAGGGGTGTGCAGAAAGGTGTCGCACATGGGCGCATGCCCTAGTAAAACTCCTAATCTGGCATGTGCCTAAGTAAAAAGTGCCCTATGTTCGACCAAAGCATGCAATAGTAAGGAATAAAATTGCTTTTAATGCACTATTAAACACTGTTAGAATCGTTTCCATTGGGGCTGCCATCTGGAAATATGAATGTCAAGGTCTATCATTCCAAGTAAACACTCTTGTCTAGATGGTATAGTTTTGGTAGGTTGACCCCATATTATTATTGTTGTGATACTGACAATAACTGGTGCTTATTTTAATTAGAGAGCATGCCCAGGCTATCCTTATTCAGTCTGCACATGTTGATTTATTTTAACATGTGGGGAGAGACATAAAAATTTATTATAATCCTATTAATGCTGTTCATTTTGTTTAAAATAATTGTTTTTTAGAGAAGCAATATTTATTATTCTTATGTTGACGATTTGTTAATAATTATTAATAATAACAATAATAACGATGACAACATCAACAACAATAAATAAAGTCAATAATAAATTAAATAATAAGTAACAGCTAGTAGCTGTTACATTTGTTGTTATAGGTGGTTGGAAGTGATCAAACGAACATAGTCGGACAGTAACTTAACTAATACAATGATATACAACAAGATGTACTACCAATACCTACATCATGGTTGAATAATTGTTGTAATTCTCAGCTGCAGCACCATTAATTAATTAATAAGTAACTAAAAACCACAATCACAAAAAACAAAATGCTTAATATTGTAGCTTAACTACATGTAATAGTAATTTATTATACATGAAAAATAATTTATTATTGTTTTACTCGGGCAAATTTTTGCTGTACTTGGGCATATTGTACAGAACGAACTCGGAGTTATCCATTATGTTACCTGGTTGCTAGGGAACACTCCATCTTGCTAGCCTCTAACTGTATATTTATCTTTTATTATCTACCAGCATTTATTCGTGAGTACCATTATGAACAAAGGCGTTATGTAAGACTATGATGTAATAGCTTATATAAAAGAAGCTCCGAGCACTTAGCTTGTCAGTGTTTACCTTGAGCTGCATTCATTCATTTGAATAAAAACTCTTAAAACACTCACTCAAGTGCTTACTTGGTTACTACCTACATAGCATACAATAAGGACAGGCTCCACTGCTCGGGAGGACAATAGCTATACGGCATACTGTCGAAATAGCAGAGTGTTGTCCAAACGAGCAGTGGACAACAGGCAGACGTGTTTGTGAGGCAACGTCATCCTGCCCTGCTGCAAGCCAGCAATGCAGATGACCAGGCAGTAAATCAGACGAACTGCAAACAGGCCTGCCTGACTAAACAAGACAGCTCTGGTCACAGACACCTAGAGGTAGTGCAGGTGGCTACCTGTGGAACCGGCCAATTGTTCCCACAAAATCCTGCACAATATTTTACTTGGGCATATTGTTGCTCAACTTCGGCACAACAATCTTTTTTGTGCCCGAGTTCGATTTTTCACTCTGCAGGCCCCTGATCACCTCCTCCACAAAATGTTATTGTTTAGGCTTTGTGGTTTCTGATTGAAGTTTCGTTGTTGTTGGTGCTCAACCTTTTTTATCAGGTGACTAATAACTACCCATTCCAGAGTGAGTTTGTTTGCTAATACTTTTTGTCTAAGACAGATTTTTGCTGTAAGTGGACAATCTATGCTTTGCAATCTTTAAATGGTTTCTGAATATTTTGCAATTACAGAATGAATGAAAGAGCGATAATTTTTTTCGATTCCTTCAAAGCTCGTCAGGCATAATGGTAGAAAAAAGCTTTATCATTCGTTAGGCATAAATTATGATGCTGATTTCAAGGTTTGATGTAAACTTGTACATTCTCAAGGTTGATTTTTTCGACTGAAGTTAGTTAGAATTATTTATGCGTTCACTTGTTAGAAAGGTGCAATCAACTGTTGAAATGTTAGCTGAAGTTAGCCCACTTTTGTAGACTGTGACGGTCTATCTTTAAGTTTTGCTGCTTCTCGTATGACCCCTGGTATATGTTGTCTGCTAGTCCTGTTGGTGTTCAGGCTGTTGCAATCGGCAAGCGATAATTACATATTTCACAAGTGTGCGTGTTTGTTTGTTGTGATTTGTAAATGTTTTGTGACTGGAATAGCCGGTTTGTGATGGTTTCCTAATTCAATGCCCATGTTGTGGTGGTAATGCAACATAACTCATATCACCGATCAATCCAAATGAAAGTAAGTTGTCCAAGTTTACCTTGTTTTGATTCACAAATGTGGTAAATTGTTATTATGTTTACCCTATCAGTTGCCAAATTGATTGTTCATTTGCAGTGCATCGCGCAGAGTATAGGAGTGCACAGGGCCAGAGTAGAATCAAGCAGTAGGGATTCTGTAGTCGTACAATAGTGACCACCTCTATACGACTAAGCTTACTAGACTGTGAGTTTGACAACGCTGTTTTCTTATTTCCAGGGTGCTGGGTGTATTGCCACGACCTCTCACATTTGCACCCCTCAGTTATTTATAAGGGTAGCCTGAGATTCTAACTCTGCTGACAACAACATCATTTTCGAGTAACAAGTGAGACAGAATGAAACTTTTAAAAAAATAAATTATTTATTAAATATTTCAATTTTCAAGTCAGCAGTTTAAATTCAAATTAGAAGTTTGAATGTTTTTTTTTTTATTACGGTAACAGGCCTGATTTGTCAATTACTTTTGTTGATGTTTGAGTTGAGAGTTGTCTTTTCCAACAGATTTCAAGTATTTGTTGTGGGATTGTCTTCTCTGAGTTTAGCCTAGGCTCTAAAAAGTTTATTGATTTACGGCATTCCACCTACCGCCTCCTCATTACAGATTCTATGCAACTTGGTTTTAAAGCTAGTCTAGCTAGCCACAGTTTATTATGTTTTAACGCAAACCCGTCATAAAAATGAAAAGGTGAAAGAAAATATCTTCATGTTCCCACTCTGAACATGCATTGCCTGGCATAATGACTTATGTTTTATGGCAGTTGGGTTGATGTGAGCACTGAATCGTAGTGGCGACGATCAGTTGCTACTGATCGATCCTATTATTATTATTGTTTTGTTAGTATCTTTATTGTTATGATTATTAATTAATTATTATTAATATTTTGAAAGTTTGTTGGTATAGTGACAGTCAGTGACAGTCATATATATCATATTAATTATGATATATATGACTGTCACTGACAATACCAACAAACTTTCAAAAGATAATAAATAATTGTTATTAATTAATTAGCTTCTATTATCTGTTGTAACTAAAACGACACACTACACACACAGTAAATACCGTGTAGTGTGTTGTTTTAGTTACAACAAATAGAATCTAACTAATTAATAACAATTATTATTATAATAATAATAATAATTAATTATAATAAGTATCAATAATAAATAATATTGTTACTTATTAGTTAAAATTTTATTAATAATTATGGTAATGAATGGGGGAATTATCACCAGAAAGTAGTACTAATAGTAGATTAAAAAGAATTTGGTTATTTACTATTATTATCAGTGAATGATGATGAAGAATGATTTTAATAATAATAATTATAATCATAACAAATTTTAAAAGCTGCAGTCAGTTCTTTGAGATAAAATTGACTTTTACTACTGTTTATCCTAAACAGTACTATTAAATACAATGTTATAAATGCTTATAATAATGTTGTAAGTAATATTGTATTTATTCAGTATTGTTGTTTTATTAATATTACACCTCCTAGTGTTTATGATCATTGTTACTGTATTATTATAATTATTATTAATATAAAATTAAATTGTTTAGGGCTGTTTTCTTACTATTGCTGTAAAAATAATAAAACAACACTAAATAAATATTACAGCTGATCCTTAGTAAGTTTTGATAATTATCATTCAGTTAAATATTTTTTAATCCTAGTTACTGTGTTAGTGCACAACTTTCTTCATGTTAGTATGTGATGTTTTAGATAATTCTAGTCTGTAGAGTAATTTATTGTTAATACAATGACACCCAACTTTCTCATGTCACCACACTAACACTTTATCAGAACAAGTTTTAGATATTGTTTTTAGTCAAAAAAGTGCATCGGCAGCTGTCAGATTTCCAGGTAACTAGCTATGTTCACTCACTCGTAAACACAATCACATGTTATAAAAGTTATGGTTAATGAACTTTTTCCATTTGCTAACTAGTTCTGTATTTCTTATGAAAGCTGAAACAGCAGCAGCTGGATCACATAGCGGGCTGATTGCAAAACTATCCTAATAATATTAAAATTTGTCATAGACAAGTACTTTTATCACCAGTTGTTATTAATAATCATCGTTATTAGTCATAATGACGGATGATGAATAGTAGTTGTTCTGGTAATAATAATTTGATTCAAGTAATACTTATTAGTATTAACAAAATATGGCTCAGCATGCTGCTCTATGATTATTAGTCTCCCATCAGGGCCGTAGCCAGGATTTATTATCAGAGGAGGCAATCACCCACACAAGTCCAGGGGGCCGCCAAGGCCCCTGGCGGGGTCCGGGGCAGCGCCCCGGCCGCCAAAGCAATTTAACAGGTTTTACAATAAAAAGACAAAAAAATCAAAGCATTTGCAAGAGCAAAAGGTTATATTATGAACAAATTTTGAGTGATTTGAAACGTCTATGAGCCAAGTTCATATGAATACATGGCATTATGTATATACATATGAAATATTTGTATGCCCACACAGATGAGACAATTTTCTGGCGTTGTTTCACTACATATCAATAAATAAAGTTAAGCTGAGAGAGGAAAAAGCTGTGGAGCCTCATATTACATAAGTAGTTAAAGATCGATTGCTCTATTCTGCAGTCATGAACCCGTTGCAATTAACTTGTTCCATCTTTCACGCCAATAAAAAGAGCTTGCAATGATGGTCATGTTAGACAAAGTTGACTGCGCTTTGATTGGCAATACTAGTAGCAATAAGTTCTTGTTAGTAAGCATGTTTGTAAGCAATGTCTGCTAGCTAGTATAATTATCTCTTTCTTCCTTGCTGATAGCTATTTATCAGAGGTGCCAGTACCCCATAGCGAGTGCCAGGATGTATGTAAGTTTACTACTCAGCATTTGCTAAGTGTGCCATAAAAATAAAGTTTCTCCCTAAATTTTGTGTTGATGGTAGTGGTAGTTGCAGTAATAATCAGAACTATAATAATCGTTTAGTTACCAGTGGTAACAAATTTATTGCTATCATTAATGAAAATAAAATGGCAGGAAAATAATAAATAATGAAAACGTCAAATAACTCAAGCAAAGAATTGTAGTAGTAATTAACATGATTGTAAAATTTAAGTATTTGTAAATAGTCCGACATTTCTCCTACTATCACTAATCGAGTATAAAACAATGAATAGAGTAGCTTAGCAAGTTGTGTGTTGCTGTAAACTAATTATTATTTATCATAATGATGATAATCCTCATTTTTTTCATAAATATTGTAATACAATATCCATATTGTTGTTGTTAGCTGTGAAAAATAATAATAGCAGCAATAAAAATTTATTATTATTTACATTATTATTAATTATAGTAATAGATATATATAATGGAGCTGCTCAGTGAATTAAATAGGTTAACAACTTTATTTCAGAGTCATTATAATAACAATTCAATAAATAGTATCATTAATTTTCTGTAATTTTATGTTAATGTTATATTATTTTTACACATTAAATAATATATTATTTTATATGATAAGTAAGTCATATATATAGATATATATAACTAATAACGACGATAGTATTTGGTGTTAATGTTATTTATCATAATAATAATAATAATAATAATAATAGTAATAGTAATAATAATAATAATAGCACTAACAATAATAATTATTATTAATAGAATAATAATTATTATTGGTAACTGTTCTTAATAAAATAATATTCAATGGCACTAAATAATAATTAGGTATACAAAATAATGATTCAAAAACTAAAAGAAAATATTGAACTAAATAATTATTTGTTGTTAATACATAAAACTATATAAAAAGTATAAAAACTGGTGAAAAAGTTACAATAAAAGAATTAGATGAAAACCTAGATTTTTATTTTCTTAAGTTCATATAATAATAATTATTTATTATTAACATCAATTGATTATTATTATTTATTTTTTCACCACTTCCCATTTAAAATAAAAAACAACACCTTTGCACTGTACCCTGAACTCCCTGCAGTGGAAACCATAACTAAAAATAAAATGCAGCAGACAACAGTAGTCATCCAGAAAAATTTACAAATACCTTGAAAAATTATTTGGCAAAAATATTATTGCAGTAAGAAGCACTCAGGAAATGGTATGTTGCAGTTTGAGACTCTAATGCTTGATTTGATGATAAGCAACGTGATTACAGTAACAGTATTAGAACTAGCGTTACATGCGTGCAATAACGGTAATCCCTGAGGAAATACCAAGTACTGGTAAAAGCGTGAATTTTTGGGAAAATCCGTTTTCTAAGTTGGAAATTCCCATTCTTGCCCAAACTTTCAGACGAGGCAAGAGCCTCGTCTTGCCTCAATGTGGCTACGGCCCTGCCCATTAGTTGCATTTCAATAATGCTGTTGGTCTAACTGGTATAATATTAAAATTGGTCAGGCATAAACCAAAGGTTATTCCAGAGATAAATTAGAATTTGGTGCTAAAATTGTTAATGGTAACTGTTAGTGGTAGAAATGAGATGAAAAAATAATTGTCCTCCGTCCTAGCCTTTGCATTTATGCTAATATAATAAACATTGCTTGTGACATGGCTAACGCACAAATGCCTACTGCAAAAAAAATTACTGTGTCGTCTTTGAAAAAGATTCACAAAATCAAAATGAATAAGTCACACTACTATAAACAATGTATTATTCGAATTCTCACTTAAAGTTTGTAGTTGCATGAGAAAAAAGAGTTTACGATCATTTTTAGTTATACTTTTAGCTACATAATGCAATGTTTTTTTCTATTTCTCTGGGCTTTGCTCAAAAGATAGTAAACAAACTGATTTTTCCTCATAAAAAATTGGCTAATGTTTAAAGGGGTTATGACACCAATAAATGGCCTTGTTTTGAGCAGCTGCTGCCAATTCAGGCCTGGACATTAGCTTATTATTCTTGCGGAGTTGTGTTCTCCTCGCCACAGTCTATCGCATAAACGCAATCTCTGCTGACCTAGACGACTTTTTTCCACGAAGACGGCGCAAGTCATATAAAGCTATAAAGGCGAGGACCCAAAATTGGCTTGTTTGGGTATTTGTGGGTTGAGCTAGAAAGACTCGCTCAGCAAGCGTTATGCTGAATACAAAAAAGAGAGTTAGCACAATTTATCTTATTTTTTAACACTGTTTTGAAAAGTCAGCGGGTACCTGTTGACTTTGATAGGGTTGCTGTTGCACCGTTACATGCAAAGATATTTCTTTTTTCTTCTGCAATCTTTGGTTATAGCCTGAGAGTTAGCCAAAAAAAGCGTTCACTTGTATGAGAATACTCTACATTTGATTGATACTTTCCCTCTACTAGGTAAGTGAGAAACTAGATTTCTCTCAGTACATTTTCAACAGCAACAATAACGTCTTCGTTGTTATTTTTTAGTGGTAGAATTTTTGTCACTGTTGAGATGAATTGCAAATAAATAAAGAATACTCAAATAACGATCGTCGTGCATTTATGCATAGTGTGAGCTGTTATGGTTGCATTAATAAGCTACTCACTGCAAATTTAAGCAGGTCAGTGTTGTGTTGTAAGCTTTCTCTATCTAAGAATTCTTTGAAAAATGTTGTAACTGAATAATAATAATAATTATAATATTATAAAATAATAAAAAATGATAATAGTTATTTATAATAATAAATTGTTATTATTATTTATTATAATGATAATGGTCCATACAATCACAACAAGTCATTGTTGTTCAATAAACCAAACCCGTATAAATGAATAATTATTATAAATAATAATAGTATTATTATTATAATACTAATTATTATTATCATCATCATAGTATAATATATTAATTATTTTAATAATAATAATAAAATAAATTATTATTTTCATTATTTTTTTTTCATTATTATTCTTTATTATAAATATACATATACATGTATGTATATTATTGTTTATTATTATATATATATATATATATCAGAATAGTAGAAGTAGTTTGTTCTATAATTAATTGCTGGTTGTTTCATATGTAACTATAGAACTATCAGAAAGCACTAAATGAAAGCTAGCAGCCTACGAAGTAAGTGTAATAAGATAATAAATACCATCATCATCAGCCATGAAAACATTACTTTTATTTCTTATATAATACTAAGAAACAAAAATAATGTTTTCATGGCTGATAATTATTATGGAATGATAAATAATAATAATAATAATGATTATAATGAAAGTCTCATAAGATTAATTTAGTTTGTAGTCTGCCAATTGTTAGTACTTTTATTATTATTATAGTATTATTGCAGAGGCGTATTGAGTGCCCCCGACCCCCCGAACAGTCGGGGGTATAACTCCCAACCCCCTAACGTTAGGGGGTCAAATTTGTCGGGTATTGTTTTGGTTTGCGGGGATTGATTTTTCTTCTGATGGTTGTTTGGAGTTATCTTAGCATTACAACATGAAACATAGACCTAGGCCAACTACATGCTTTTACTTTTTTGTGGATTGACATTGACCCACCCTTGTGATAAAACAATAAAGTTATCAAAAAACTAACAAGGCACATCATTGGCTCATGAACATATGGTTCACCAATCAAATAAATGGATATTCACGCTTTTTGATAAAAGCTCTACCATAAAGAAATATTTCTTTACATTAATATTAAACAACACGCAAATAAAATAAAGCTGTCTGTATGTGGCTTGGTGGTTAAACTTATTATTACTACTACTGTAACAATTATTATAATTAATAATGATTGGATTTTCCCCTACTTCACCACTACTATTATTTATGATCATTATTTATTAGATGGTTAGTAGTAGTAGGTAGTAGTAGTACTAGTAGTTGTTATTAATTAATTATTATTATTTATAATAATTATTGTTATAAAAAACAGTTAATAATAATAATTTGAAGCAGTCAAATTATATTATTATTTATTATTATTATAAAATTAAAAAAATGATAAATAGAACATATTAATAATAATAACAATAAATAATCAAAATAATAAAACACATAAATAATAAAATAATAGTAATTATTATTATTATTATCACAAAAATTAAAAAAAAGAATAATGATTAGCTAATAAGTAATAATATAGTATGACATTAATAAAACTCGACCCCCTAACATTCATGGTGAACCCCCTAACAGGCAACCCCCTAACAAACTCCTCCAACCCCTAACAGAAAAATTTTCCGCGCTTCGCGCGGTTTTATTTAATTTGTTAGGGGGTTGGATTTTTAACTCAAAACGCCCCTGTATTATTGTTTGTATTATAAATAATTTTGTGATGATTAATTGTTCGGAGTATCTTCTGTTATTTTTAGTGTATTATCAATAATAATATGTCGCATTTCAGCCCATCATTTATACTCTTGAAATGATAATTGTTACAATTTGTTTATCAGTCAATGTAATGTAACTGTTGGTGATTTGCTTGATGTTGGTAGTTGTTACTATCGCTACTACTGTAAAATATTACCTACTTGTTATTTGTGGAGTGTAACTAATAGCAGCTCTAAAATAACATTCCATCTCAAGTTTTCTGAGAAATGATCAGTGGCATTTTCATTTGGTATCATTTTAAATAGTGATGATAAAAAAATTCTGGAATGAAAGAGTGAGAAACTTCACGCAGTTAGATGCCTTTGATAGTAATCTGCTGTTTGTACACTGCAAATACCACTCCACTACTTGGACCAGATATACGTATATAGCTTACCAGCTACTACTATCACTACTACTACTCTTAGCATTCATTGATTGTTGAAAGAAAAATATTTATAACAGTCAATCATTTAGCACCTGGACTAAAAAAAACCAGTGTGCTGATAACTGCGATTTCAAAAACAATTTTTATTGCATGGGCAACACAATTTATGTGGCTGTTGAGAGATGGTTTGTTGTTCCTGCGTAAATCTGAAGTCACCAATGTAACAGCAAGTGGCCACGCTATGTTGTGCGTTATGTCATTCTTTGCACCTGACATAAAAATACAACAAGTAAATATATTGAGTTAGAATGTTGAAAACTATTTTTTATTTTCCAGTTAAAATGGTAGTCGGACGAAACAAAGAGAGTCATTGACAATCCAGATCACTGCACCAAGTAAGGTTTTGTGGCTTGGGAATCAAACTAGTGTTATTGAGACATAGCTCTGCTCTGAAACTACAAAGGTATGTTGAGCTGAATTTATATGGAACTGTTGTCTGATCATTAGTTGAAGCTGTTATCTGCTGAAAATCTATGAAACCTCTTTTTTATAGATGGTTGTACAGTATTACCCAATACTTGTCCTTGATGGCATCAGCTGCACCAAAGCTTTCTTGAATGGCTCCCTGACACAACATGTATAGATTACGTTCATCTCTACCTGTCATTCTACAATGATTGCTGAAGAATGTGTCAACCTCCCAGAAACCGTGACCTTTCTGATCAACTCAGTTCACAAGAACAGTTATGCTCAGTGCCAGAAAGTCGTCATAAGACAGTTGCAAATTATAAATTTGATATATCCTATTGTTTTAGTTTCATGAAGAATTTTTTTCAAGTTTAATTTATTTTGGGTGGTAGATACAAGCTGAATGATTTATGCTCTTAGCTATTTACTGGTGTTATAAGAATAAACTATAATTTCAATTAAATTTTTTGTCTGGCACACTCACAACAGTTCTGCTGTAATATGAGAATTAGTAGAACATCATGTCATGTTCTTACCAAGCAAATTTGTGCTATTATGAAACAAATTTGTGAGATAATTAATTTGGCTGTATATAAAATTAAAACAGAATAAATTTGCATAAACATGAGTATCACTTACTATGATGACAATAATTTCTAACTTAGCCTTAAATTTATGTCCCTGGTGTTAATCTACTACTATTGTCATGTTACAAACAAAGTACCAACAATATTATAATTATTATCATAAATGATTTATTATTTATTTATACACAATAATACTGTTGGATATGGTGGTTATCAATTTTGGTTCAAATATTATATGTAATATGTGTATTGAGATGCATATAAGAATGCATGATTGTATGTATGTACAGCAATATTAGTGTTATCATTTACTAAATAGTACAAATATATAGTAGGTGTAGCTGGGTTTTTTAGAACAACTCTTCCATATCAGATGGATGGCTCTGAAAAGTGCCAATTGATTGTGATGATAATAATTGAGCAAGGCACCAACAAGTGGCAATAACAACAGCTCAGTCAAAGGGGCAGATATCCGTTCTTGTGTAGAATTTTGTTCCAGCAGGATATTGGTATCGTCATCAGCATCCCATAGTAATAATTAATCATGGTCACCATCGAATGATGATTTGATTATTTATTATTATTGGTAGTACGTTCACACAACAAGTGATGTCTTCTTCATGAGATTTCCAAATTGCAGACTGGTAATAGCTTTGACAATGAAAGTGATCACAGAGCTCAATCTTCTTTTAATAGCTTCTGATGGGCTGTCAACTTTGTGCAACCACAGCATAAAAAATAACAACCAAATGCTGTTCTTCATCATACGCTACTAGTACTATTGTTATTGTTTGTATTTCATTGTCGCGCTGATTGGTTGATGATTGATTTGACATACGGCGATTCCACTTTTAACAAGAAAAAGTCGTCTCTGTAAAGTGGTGTCATAACCCCTTTAAGTATATATTTTTAGGAATGGTTTTGCCCATCTCATCTTGCACCCATGACACTCTTGAACTAGCTATAACACAGAATAACGTAGTATTTTTTTTATTATCATCAAGATTACGTTGTAATTTATCATGTTGCATTTTGAATATTGCTCCATTTTTGATAATTAAGACATTTTTTGTTTACAAATAATGATGGTTTTGATTACACTGCCTTAGTCGTTCTGTTTTGTACTACAAGGGTCATTTAAATATAAATTGAAACATGCAAATTTTTAGCATAGCATTAATTCAAGTATTTTTTGCAAGAATTCATAGCTAGAACTCTAATTAGTATTAGTAGTAGAAAACTCATCAAGGATGCATCCAAACAAAACGTGGTGGCAGCTGTTTTTTGAACAAATTTTATTATTTTTTACATATTAAAGTACTATTTTATTATGCATAACTGAAAAGCGTGTGAAAAGAACTTCAGTTTTATATATGAATTACTACAGATACATTAATAGGTCTGCTAATAAAAAGGCGAACGCGCATCATCTCGTTGAAAATAAACAATGTTCGAAGAATGTCCAAAACTTATGCATTCATTGCCATCGCTATCAATTGAAATCGTGCCCCGCAGTAGCTTCAGGTGCAAACAATTATTGCTACATCTCAGATGCCCCGCCATAGTAATGCGTGAATGATCTCCTATTTTTGTTTTCAACTTTTTATTAGTTATTACAGTTAAATTTAGTTTCAAACCTCCATCAATTTACTATCATATCCAGCCGAGTAATTAATTTGTCTAACAAGTGTTGTTGGTGCCATGCTAGATTGTTATAATTTTCAATGCTTCAAGGTATTTTATTTGCTTTTGCAGTTGTTAAAATGGTCATAATCACTTATTATAATATTAATAACAAGTAATTTGGTATGATCCATGGATATTAATATTTTTAGTTTTTACCAGTCAATAGTTGCTGTAGTTAGACGCTGATCAGGCGATTTATGTTAGTTTATCAAAGTGATGCCCTCTCTGAGTACATGCTGCCTTCCGATGTTGTTTTTATTATAATAATCCCACATTGATCCGACTGTTAGGCCTACTATTTTTATCACTAACAACATCATCAACTCATGAATAATAATAATAATATCAATGACTGTTGCGAGTATTGTTACTATTACTTCTGGTTGATAAAAATCATAATTTTTCTTGCTTTGGATAATAAATACATACCATCCTTATTAACAATTAGATAGGTATTCTCATTCTGAAGCAAAAACATGGAAAGTCTTTTCGTATGGAAGTTTAGAATGAGAGTTTTGACTTTTTTTCTAAACTTACGGTCAGAATATTTCAAATAACTTGGGACTCAAAACGAGTAGACACTGAAACTGCATTGACTAGCTAATACTAGAGCGTATCAGTTTTACATTCAACTAACTCTAAGGCTTAAATCGTGAACTGGCAATTAATATCTGAAGTGTTCATAAAACTATTTTTTTTCCGCACCTTGAGAAATTGCCGAAGATTTCAAGTTAATTATTTCCGAAAAGTTTTGATTATATTATTGCTGTATCATTGATTTTTTTAATCTGAAAAGTTGTATCTAAAACTCACAAATAGCATTCTTTTCTAAGATAATTTCATGGTTTGTTCCAAACCACTAGATTTCTTCCAAGGATTCACATTCACTGTGAGGCAAATCGCATATGCCTGACTGATTTTTTTTAGGCCGAATGGTTATATTCGACTTATTTGACAATGGTGCACACAGCTGTCCGGTTTTCACTGATTCATAAATTTGTTATTCAAGCATGTTGTGAAAATACTCAATCATGTAGGTCTTTGTAATAAATCGGTACATTTTGTGTGTTTTGATAACATAATTTATGTTTTATATCCGGTGACTGACATACAACAGCACCGACAAATGTTTGAAAAGTACTGATTATTACAATTATAGCACAGTTTAGCAGTAATTTAGTTATTAAGTAAAAAAATAAATATGTGGTCAGTAGAAAAAAATCTCTCTGTAGCTGTACCATTCTTTTTCATCAGCGTCGTCCACTGACATATATTTAGTCATGCAAATTGAGGAAATACAATTAATACTATGTGACAATGTTTCTTTACGATTTTCAGTACTACAAAGTAATTAAGCAAAGCCTGTAACTTGTTTTTATGCTCAATTAATTTGCCTCCCTGAGTTTCCAGCATTTCATGAAATGAAGTAACAGAATTTACTGCAGCATTTTTTTAACTTGATTCTCATGTGATTTAGAACACTGTGATGCTCAAACTTTTGATCCCATTACAACAAACAGGTATTGCCTTACATTTCGATGCTATTCTTAGAAACCCAGAAAAGATGTTTTAAAAACTGTTATGTCTGAGCTAGGTTATAGTTATTATTAATAATGACCACAATAAGAATTATTAATATTATTATTAGTCATAATTGTTAATTATTATTGATTATAATATTTCTTATCATTATAATCATTAAAACTTTTTCTGGTTCTACTACGAGCAATGCTCGTAGTGGAGTTATCTGTCCAGTTTGTCTTCTACGAGCAATGCTCGTAGCAAAAACCGTCACATTTTCGGAAAGGATTACAAACGTTTGTGTAGACTGACATGAATAATTTTCATACCATCGTGTAGAGCAGAGAATTGCCTATTTTCTGGTTTTTGTTTGAAGACTGTAGGACCTTCTAAACGGAAACAGTTCCAAATATCCTTGACCCATCATTTCCTGTTTTCAATTTTGGAATATTTTTGATAATTATGGACAATTTTTTTTGGAAAGGAGCAAGCACATTGTTTTCTTCTTCCGATTTAGTTAGTTTATTAATATTTTAGCTTGCTTGAGCTCTCTGATAATGGAATTGAAGGTTAGTAAGCTAGTAATTATTTATTTAGATACGGCATTGATAATTTTAATTTTTTCTTATTATTTTTCAAAAGTTGTTGATTGATGTTGTTCTTTACATCAAAATGTAGCTCTAAATGTTTCTAGTTCATTCGTGCACCAATGAGGGCTTTATAATAGTTAATAAAAAAATTACCAATTATTTTCAGAAAAAAAAATTTCCGAAATCTTCGGTAATCTGTGCAGCCAGTGCTAGATTGTTGTTGCAGTGTTCTAACACTTCATTTGCAAGTTTTTGCTTCAAATTTTGCTAGTCTTATCAAAATTTTGTCCTCTTTTCAGCTTTGCTATCAGTTTTACGTTTAGTGTGCTATTTTTTGGAACTGGTTGATCTGTTGAGATCATTACTAAAAAATGGTATCCGAACTAAACAAATAATAAAAATAGTTTAGACTGGTGGAATCAATATGTTATTAATTCTCCTAAGAGAAAAGAAAATGTCGATTCATATGAGCATAAATATGTTACCATATCATGTATAGATGAATTTTAATAAAATTTTGAAAAGTGAATTTTTTTTGCAAAAAGCGGGTGAATGCTGAGGTAATTTATTGGTCGAAGCGATTGAAATTCAAAGATTTTTAAGCAACTTTTTCTATAAAACTCAATGGAAATAACATAATTTATTGTCAACTGATAAAACAACATTTTTTCTCCATTATATTTTATTATTTTCTGTACCAAGTTCACGTCGCTCACTATCGAGCTGGCACTGGCAAAAGGAACTGTATGCTCAAAGAATAGTTCAAATTAAACAATTACTTGTAACTTGAGTGATTCAAAAGTGACTAAGTTGACCTCGACAGTCCTGCTCCACCCTATAAAGTTATCTTACTCGACTCACCTTAGTTGTCATGTTGCTTAAAGGGGATCAAAGGTAACTTTTGCTAGCTTGCATCCAAAGAAACAGCAAGATAACTGATTCAAGAGGATACGCTCACCCTTGTGAGACACATTGCAAACAGGAATCATAAAGTTTACATTTGGTGTCAAATGATCATCAGTAGGTCCAAGGTCATGATAGCTGGTTCAAACTGGCTGGAATAGAATTGGTATACTTACAAAGAAGGCATTTTATTATTCATGAAAATGCGATTTGGTGTCAATAGGAGCATTTTTAATTTTTTTAAAACTATCTTATTTGTGTTGCAATTTATCAGAAATGACCCACATAAATGTATGCTCCTGGTTTAATAATAGCAATACAATCGATGATAATAATTTGTAATCACAATTTCTTTCAGTACACTAGCTAAAGAAAAAGTTATGGTATATTAATGTGTATCTTATCATCTACATATCTGATTAATATTCATCCGTCATGATTATTATCACTCGTCTGCCAGAGCTCTCTCCAGATGGTCAGGAGGGGCGGCACGCCCTAGTGACTTTCATAGCTGCCCTAATTTTTTTTCAAAAAACAAAGAAAAGTTTGGTTGGCACAAGCTTTTAGCATCATGATTGCTGATTATTTTCATTGCCTTGGGATCTATTTTATTTACAGTCTTAGGTGGGAGCATTTATGGTACATGGTCTCACGCTCGGCTAATGATTCTGCTCTTTCAACTCAGTATGATAATGGGTCGATTACCTTGTTTTCATAATCATGCCAAAACGGTCTAGTTGAACTTTTTACTATCAGTCTGCTTAGGCTTCAGGTGCTTGTTCCATTTTATTCTTTTTTGTAGCTTATGTTTATTAATATTATCATTATTATTACATTTAATTATAAATTGGATTTCACAGAGTCCATCGAAGTTAAACTATCACTGTTGTACTTATTCTTCCCCCTGTTTTTTTCTTTTTAATAAAAGTACTAATAATACAATTAATATTTATATTGTTATAAAACTTGGCAGTATAGTTATACCCACAAAGGTTACTGTAGTCCATAAATAAAAATTGAAAAACACCCATTATTAATCAGTAGATATTACAATCACCAATTTTGGAGTAGTTTGCTTTGAATGACAATAGAAGTTATTGTTTATTACGATATTTATTAATGACTTTTGCTGTTTATTAATAAGTTTGAGTTATATTAATAATTTCTAAAAGTAAGGTCAAGTTTCATTATTATTTTGCTATTTAATAAGTTGTGATAGTTTTTATGATTAACAGCTACAAGTAGCAAGAGACAACACTGAATGGTTAGCATTCATTCAATATAAAAATTTATCATAAATAAATATTTTGTTTATTTAATACTTAATAAAAAAATTATAATGTCATTTTGTCGTAATGTATTTATAGATAATGACAACTACATATCTACATAAACTGACTAAATATTATTCCTGCCAATCAATGCTATTATTCAGGCCTTCTACCATACTTTACAGCATTCATTAATTGTCATTCATCACACACTTTGTTTTAACTGCATATTAATTTAACTTTGCTTGTTTGCCTGTTTGTTTGAGCTGTGCCTGTAGGGCAACCCTAACGACGCTTCTTATTTCATCATGGATCATTCCTATACGGTTGCTTTGCAAGATGCAATGCAAACATGTAATTCCGTTGATGGTTTTAATCAAAAGAGTTAGTTGCCACTGCTCATTTTGTATTATCTAAGGGCTGTGTCAGATCTCTTTTTTGCACTTTAAAGTAATTGAAAACTAAATAATTAGAGTGATACTGACAGTCTCTTTGATGCTCTTAATCATTTCATTATGGTTATTATTTTTCTGGATACCTCATACTATGAGCAGATCAAAAGCTGTCGCTATACCTGAATATGTTTCATTATGATAACAAAACTTATCGGAAGGCTTGTTTGTCATATGAAAAATAATTCGAGATAATATACCATATTTTCTGTTGTCATTTTTATAGTATTCTGCCAGCGTGTTATAGAATGATAAGTATGGTACGTGAGGGTTAATACATGTATTTATTATTAACTCAATGAACACCCAGCAGCTCACGCCTGCTACACCGGTTCACTCTCAAAACTCAACTACTTCATGAGGTCACGTGTCCACGTGACTACGTTATTAGGAAGGATTTAAAGAATACTCAAGGTGTGTAGATAACTCCCGATACTACACTCTCCTTTTCGTATAAACTTCAAGACATAACAGGTATACTATGGTTGAATATTTGTTAAAACAAAGTAATAATGCCATGCTTGGCTTCTACCAATTAAATGTTAGTACTGTCTATATATATACGACATTATTTTACAAATTGTCATCAAACTATTGACACTGTGCAATCCGCACATAGTTATCCAGGTATTGTGGTATTTTGGACTCTCTTGCTGAGCGTCTAGGCGGCGCCAATGGGAAATTGTTATCTATACTGTCATGCGTTTCAGCGGTGGCGCGATTCTCAGCTGAAATGGCCCGATTCTGAGATTGGTTGGAGGGATCTATCTGTCGTTGACTTGGTGACATTCCATGGTGATTGTTACATCCCGGGGTGTGGGCCACCTGTCCTGGTTCATCACAAATATCAGCTTCTGAGCTTGGTATGTCGTCAACCGCTCTCCATCTCCTCTCATTTCTAACTGACTCAGAGCACAGTGGTGGAACAGTCGGTTGCACTTCTTTCTCCAGCGTTTTTGACCTGCTATCTAAAACAAAAGAAGTAGGGCAGAAATACGGTCTAGTGAAATGCACATTACGCCGCACTATTTTACCAGCACTAGACTCCAGAACCAGCATAGGGCCGCATACCTCGCGTACAACAAAAGGCTTTTCATGGAAAGGTGTTTGCACTTTCGAAGGGTTGTCGCGTTTCACCAAAACTAGACTGCCTACTGCTACCGAATGTTGAGTCCTACCCTTGTTTTTATCCCCAACCATACCATGCTTTTTCTCCGCATCCCTGTCTCGCCACTCTCCATCATCTAGATGGATGTCAGCAAAATGTGGCATTCTGGTCTTAACTTTACGTCCAAACAACAACTCAGCAGGAGATTTTCCTGTTATAGTATGTGGAACGGCCCTATAGGCAACACTGTATTTCCTCACTTCAGCTTTATAATCTAACCCTTCGGTAAAAGCAATCTTTATGCGCTTCTCAAGCGAACGGTTTTGGCGTTCAACTTCACCATTAGCCTCGGGCCATCTAGGGGTAGTCAAATAGTGCTCAAAGCCCATATCACAAGCAAACTGTTTAAATTCACCTGACACGAATTGTGGACCATTGTCTGACTTGAGTGACACTGGTAACCCATGGGTATCAAATATATCTGTCAGTGCGTCAATCACCTTTTTGGACGTTGTTGAAGTTAGAAACTTGACCTCATACCACCTACTATAATAATCAACCAAAACTAAAAGGTTATCGCCATTAGGTAGAGGACCCAGTATGTCGCAAGCTAAGTCACACCATGGTGCATTTGGCATTTCAGTCACTCTAATAGGGTCTCTAGGCGTAGCCGTTCCAGTTAGTTGGCATCCATGAAACCTTTTTACAAACTTTTCCACATCTACATCTATACCTGGCCACCAAACTCGAGCCCTTAGGTTTTTCTTTGTTCCCACAATCCCCAAATGACCCTCATGACCTAGTCTGAGTAGGGAATCTCTTAAAGAGGCTGGCACCACTATCCTACCACCCCATAGCAACAACTGACCTATTACACATAATTCGTGACTTATGGCTTTATACACACGTGGAATATTCGGTGACCACTCAGAATTTTTGTTTTGTATAGCATCCCGAACGCTTTGAATCTCCTCGTCAGCAAAGGACGCTTGTTCAATGTCCTTTGCCGTTACTGCAGAGACTATATTTAGCACTGTATGTCTCACATATAATTCTGTATCTTCCAAAGCTTCAGGTTGTTCCAGCCCTCCGCTACCTTTGGCCACCTTTATCAACCTGGACAAAGAATCAGCAATGTTATCAACACCTTTGACATACTTGACTTCGAAGTCATAACATTGCAGTCTTAACACCCAGCGTTCTATTCTCAGCAAAGCTCTCTTGGTTCGCTTGCCATATATTATTTCTAAGGCTTCATGATCAGTCAGCAGCTGAAAGTGGATTCCAAACAGGTAGTGGTGGAATCTTTCACAGGCCCAGACACAAGCCAGTGCTTCTTTTTCTGTCTGCATGTACCTTGTTTCTACATCAGTAAGTGCTCTACTAGCATAGCACACCACACGTGGAGTGCCGTCTTGATATTGAACCAGAATGGCACCGAGGCCAACTGGGCTAGCATCTGCGTACACCAAAGTTTTATTGTGTACGTTGAAATATGCCAGTGTTTCACAGCTAGAGAGATCTTGTTTCAGCTTGTTAAATGCAGCCAATTCACTAACTGTCAGAGTGATAGGTGTACTTGGAGGTTTTC